>VXBI01006779.1:318554-400350 GCA_013397375.1 Toxostoma redivivum | reverse complement strand
GGTCCTGGCGCCGCCGGCGGGGGCAGCGCCGGGAGCTCCGCGGGGTCGGGGCGGCCGCGGCGCCCCCGGACCCTCCCCGGCCTCGCCCTGTCCTTCCTCGGCGCTTCCCTGCCGCTGCCACCAGCCCACCGTGTCCCCATGCAAACGCCTCTCCGTCTCCCAGACCACCCACCGTGTCGCTTTGTGTTACTTTTAAAAAACTTCTCCCCGCATCTACCTACCAAAACCATCAGTAGTGCTGGTGGCCGCCTGTTCCCAAGAGGTCCTGGCCTTCCTGGAGGCAGGAGGACACATCTGCTAAACCCATCGCAGGCGTCTGAGCACGTCAGAGCGCTCCTGTGAAAGCGGATGAAGGTCGTTGATGCTCTTGCTCCATCCCAGCACCTCGGAGCGGAGCCTCTGGCTTGCAGGGACCCCAGTCCGCTGGCCCCGAGGGCGCAGACCCCCGTGCACAGCCCTGAGACTCACCAGTAGCCCCGGAGCCCGTGCGGAGGGATGGATCCCCTCGCTTCCAGCTCCTGAAGCAAAGCCAAGGCAGTGCTGATCCTGGGCCGTATATGGGCAAGGCAGACCCGGGGCTGGGAGGACATAAACTCAGTATTTATCTCCACAAACTCAAGGCATCTCTGCGCAATACGTTGCTTCCCGGAGTGGTGTGTTTATACTGCACGGGATAAACATTTCCCTGAAGCACTTGAACCCATGTCTGTCACATCCCGGGATGATGCTCTGACCGCCTGCCAAGGCAGAAAGCTCTGCCCTTTCTTTTCTCAGAGGACACTGATGTGCACTGACAATGTCAGTGCTGTTCGGCTGGAAGGGGAGGTTTGAGAGCTGTGCTGGGCATGGTGAAGCCTTTGGAGCTGAGAACAGCAGTGTGTGGGTGCTGGTGGCCTCTGTGTTCCTCTGAAACCAAAATGAAGCCTTCCCCTGCTTCCCACCTCTCATGCCCTGAAGCAGCTTGTGCTCCCAAGCAGGATTTTGCCCACACACTACATATTTTAAAGTACAGACCAAATCTGCCGTTTGAGATTTTTGCCATTAAAAGTTGCAATTACTCTATTTGCAACACTGGACCGTTAGAGTGGTGAAAGCTTTTGCTAAATAGGCTTAAAGAAGCCACATGACAACTCTTAATACTGCTTGCAGTCTACACCAGCAATCAAACTGATGTCTGATGATATGGCCTGAAATATGGGCACTGAGTTAAAGATAGGTTTTGAAACTGTCCTATAAAACATATATAGATTCCATGTCTTTTCATATGGCTGTTTCATAAGAGCCTTTTTTTTATGCTGTTGCAAGTGGGCCATCAACACGTCTTATACTATTATTAACATATAATAATAATAATGATAATAATAGGATTAAGATAGGAGATGAAAGACAATGTTTTCTTATAGGCTTCCATTAGAAATCCTACAGTGAAATACAAACTCTGCTCTTCACATCCCAAGAACATGCTCAGCATCTTATACTATTCAATATAGGTCAGATTTTGAGCCTAAATTATTTGGCAGAACCATTTCATATCACAGCTGTGGAAAAAATAGTTTGGGATATAAAGGAATTAAAATCCTTCCTGCTGGCAAGCTCATCAAATAAGCCAGGGGATGAATAGGCATGGAAACCTATCTAGGCTTGTTGCAAACAATTCTCTAGAACCCAAGATTGGATTTTGAAAAATAAATGTGTGGCTTTTTTCTCATTCTTTCCCTGTAAAAATAGCTGTGGGATGTAAATCGTCCCACTGAGTCAGCGCAGAAAGGAGCAGCCTCCATGGCTTAGTGGGTTGCTAACTTCAAAGATGAATTTAGCGGTTGGAATGTTACTGCTGTTAATGCTGGGGAGCTTTTATCTGTGTCTGACAACTCACAGTGTTTGAGAACAGTGAGCACAGTGCTGTGTTTCAGAGAATCTGATGCTAAAACAGACGAGTGGCACATCAGCATCACTCCCACAAAAGGCAGGGGCTGGGTACAACCCTGAACAACCTTTTCTCCTTGTCTTCTGCAATGAGGGAATCCCTGAAGCAGGGAAGGAAGGAAGGAAGCCCAAGCTCAGCTATGTTCTCTTATTCATACACAGGGATGCTGTTTTGGAGAAAGGCTGGACCCACCACCCTGCTGCTGCACAGCAGCTTCAAGTTCTGGCTGAAGCCTTTTCCAACCTTAACCACCATGAAATCCCTGGACAAAGAAAAAGGCAGGCAGTTTTGCCTTTATTATTGTACAGATGTAACACGTTGCTCTGAATCACCAATACTCAACTCACACTCATTTTGCTCCTAGAGCTTCTGCTCTACCTTAAAGGAAGCCGTGGGTTGTTTGGATACATGTCTGTGTAGTAAGGGGCTGCTGGAATAAGGATTTGGTGTGAAACAAGCCTGCAAATCCTTATTCCAATACTATTTGGGGAGCAGAGTCACCAAGGTCACAAGGATTTTTCTTCATGCAAGAACTGCAGGATCTGGTGTAAGCATATGATATGAGACAGCATTTTAAAGTACTTATGTGGGCTGGCTGTTATATTTTTTGCAAAATCATGGCCCCGAATCAAGCAAAGATAAACAGGTCATAAGTATATTTAGGCTGGGAACCAGAAGTGCAGCTTCCAGTTAGAGGAACTACTGGTATTAAGATAAGGCACCAGAAACTGCTGTACACATTTTCCCAGCCTAAGAAGGGTGAGAATGGGAGTCCAAGAAACTCACAGGGACCAGAATGTTCTCTGGAAATCTGGAAGGATGACACAGAAGTGCAATGTGCATCCAGAACTTACTCTCCCTTCTCTCCTTAACAGGCTCTAATCCTTGTCCCAAATTTCCTGTCATAGTTTACCCCTTTTAAATTCTCTCCTGAAATCAGCACACCTGGGGGCACCAGCACTCTTTGGAGCTCAGCTTTATACTCACCAATCCATATAAAGACCAGCCACTGAGTTTTTGGGAGTACCCATCCTCCTAAGCTCACCTTCTCCCTCCTCCTGGGTCTGTCTCAGAAAACCCCCGTGGGTGCCATTCCCTGCCTGTGTTATGTGTGCAGGGAATGATGAAACTCTTCCTAACCACATTCACATATTGGACCACTCCTGCTCCCTGCTGGCACATCCATCCCCGTGCTCTCCTCCTGCATCCCAAACCTGTGAGACGGGTTTGACTCAATTCTTCAGTGCCACCAGCTCTGCAGCCTTCGATGGTTTTAATCTGCCTCCAGTGGGTTCCAGTTAGGAGTCCTGGTTTCTTTTGGCTGCTGCTGGAGCAGAGTAGCAGTATTCCCTGGATTGCCATGTGCTCGCCCTGGTGGGTGACACAATCCTCTGCTCTTGCTGCATGTTCACAGTCACAGCAAATCAGCTGCTGCTCCTCAGGAGGCAGACATTGCCAGCAGCCCTGAGTGCCTTGGAGAATCACTTGGGGTCTCCTGCATGACACAGAGTATTTAAAAGACATGGAGCTGATTGATTTAATCATATCTCTGCACTCAGAAAGACCCTGTGCTTGGGTCAGGAAAATGTGTGTGCTGTTTACAGGAGGATTTGTGAATGAATGGATCAAAGTCTCTTCCCTGAAGCATGTGGTGCTGCACTAAACGCTGTTATTAATAAATCAATAATTTTCATGGAGGATCTTGGAAAATGTGCTTTCTGGAGAGGTCCCACTGGAGTTCAGCACATCCAACAGCAAGTTTGGTATGAGCAGGGTATGCAGCACAGCCTAGGGAACTCCTGAACTGTTGGTGATAATGTTCAAGGCAGAGCAGAAAACTGTGATACCCAAGGGATGCAAGAAGAACTTACATTTTGGCTCAAAAATTCCTACAGTAAACTTTGCTTGAGATAAAGGAGCAAAAGAACTCCCCAAATCTCTCCCTTCCAAGAATTGCTACTGCTTGCTGGATTTGCTAAATCTATCCACAACTTCACAGCCTCCTTTCAAAAGTGTGAAGGCTTGTCCCTATGCTCTGTTCTGAACACCCAAGCTGTCCTTGTCCCTGTTCCCTCTGTGCTCCTGGCTGTGAACTGCAGAGCTGCATGTGAGACTGCCAGTGTTCTTTTTTTTGCCTTTTTCACCCGTTCAGAACACATCTGACCCTGGGAAGGACCTACACAAAATGCCCATCCCACTTAAATCCCCAAAACAGGATTGGAGCAAGACTTCAGTAATGCCTGGAATGAATTTTCCTGCGGTGGATTGAGGAGTGAAGATGTGTTTCCAAAGCCAGCACTATAAATGGGCACTGCTTACAGACCAGATTGCAGCTAAAAGCATTTCAATGCAGAGAAGGTGGTGCTCAGGCTCATGAAAAGGGCATGGATTAAATCACCTTCAAATTATCTATTGCCATGAAGGCAGTGCCACAGCAGAAGGTTGTGAGGGGGAAGAATCTGATGTGCATATTTCTATTTCTGGAGCTTTTGGATCCTGCATTGCAGCCAGCTGAGTTCCCAGCACAGTTCCCTCTTGCTTTGAGCTTGTGGGACTTCCTACCTGCCCATCTCCCTTACACATGCAACAGAGGAATCTTTGTGCAGTGGGAGATTTTTTTTTCCCCTGAGATGGAGATTTATACTCATGGCTCAACTCATGCAAATTTCCTTCTTACAAAATTTTACAAATTAAGCCTAGAGAGAAACAGAAAATGTTGTTTTACTAGTGAGTTTGGTGGGAGGCTGATGCTCAGGGAGGCCTGGACGGTCTGAGAGCTGCGAGCAGTGCTCTGTGCTGGGAGGATGATTCAGCATGTGCAGATTCTTAAGCACCAGGAAGCAAAGGAATTGCAGTGGTCTGTTACTGGAATCGTTTGGTCTGACAGGCAATAAGGGAACCACTCATTGCTGTTTCTGATGGACGAAAAGTGAACAGAAATGGTGACATCATCTCTCTCCCAGATTTCTGTGCAATTTCAAATCCAGCTCCTGACCTGGGTGAACCCAAGCTGGGCTCTGAACCCCTTCCTCTGGGAAGCCACTGCACTGGCCCATATGTCCCAGCTACATCACAGCACTGATGATATCAGAGCTGTAATTTATCTGAACAAAACAAATGTGAGCTGCCAGCCTCCCAGAGGAACTGACCTGCTCTTGGGACAGCTTCCCTTCTGCTCTATTGCTCTGTGGGATGTAACTCATGTACTCTAAGGGTAATTTCAGTGCATTTTTGAAGATTATCGTGTAAAACCTCCTTCTCATACTGAATGGAATCGTGGCAACAAAAGGGATTAACTCTGCAAAAAGCAGAGACTGCTGGGTCTGGTACACAAATGCCACTTGGACTCATTAACCCAGCTCATGTGGAATTATTAAAAGGCTGCTGTGCTGAACGCTGCCCTGTGGGTTCCTGCAAACATGGCACCTCAGGCAGGGCTGAACCTCCACATGGAGACCTCTGCAGAGATCCAGAGCTGCTCGCAGGGCTCAGATTTCTTCCTTACAGCAGAATAATTCAAGTCTGAGGCTGCCTGCATATCACCAGATCAATACATGCATTTACCTGTCAAGAATGACTTGAACAAAAGACTGACAAGCATAATTTTGAGAATTAATGGACCTCTGCAATTATCCATCTTTCTGTGGCATGGTGAGGAGGTACCAGCAAGGGAATGGTAGGAGCAGAGAAATTCCAGGGCTGGATCAAGTGCAGCATATAAAATTTAATTTACATCAACAACTTGCTCAGAGGAACACTTTGCTCAGAGCTGACAAAATTTTTTTTTGTTTTCTCAGCTATGGGATTGCCCTAACTGTGGAATATGTGTCCCTGCCAGCCCCTCAAACACACCCAGCAGGAGAGATGGGTAAAATTGTCTAATGACAACATAAAAAAGGCAACATAAATGGTATTAAAAGCCCAATAATTTAAGGTGGATTCTGTGGTGCTGTTGTGCAATGTGAAGGAAAAAAGTCTTCATGAAAAAATCAGGAAGAAAAGGAATTGAGGACTTCATTATTTTTGGCAGGACTTCTGCACATTTTGCTTATCAAGGGACTGTCATGGGGAGGTGATTATTTCATAGTCCACAAAAGTTCCCTCCCTCCTTTGTTTCTCCAGATCCCAAGCAACCTCCCTACATTCTGAGGGGCCTCTTTATGGGATTGCATTTCCACTTCTCTCCTTTTTTTTCTTTTCCTTGCTGGGGTATTTTTAAAAGACAGATTTATCCAATTCACTTCTGTGTTCAGTGGGTTATTGCTCTCTCTTCCAAGCTGGTCTAAGAAGGGACAGATGTTGTGCTGTCTGCCCAGGACTGGGAGGGGAAGGCATCTGTGGTGATCCTGATCCATTTCCCATGGCCATGATCTGATGAATGCTTCGAGCTGGGATAAATCAGCCCTGCAACCCTGGTGACCCCACCACTGCCCTGGGCAGCTTGTTCCAACGCTTGATAACCCATTCTGTGAAAAAATTTTATCTAACATCCAATCCAAACCTCCCCTGGTTCAACTTGAGGCCGTTTTTCTCTTGTCTTGTCACTTGTTAACTTGTTACCTGGGAGAAGAGACCAACCCTCACCTGGCTACAACCTCCTTCCAGGGAATTGTAGAGAGGGAAAAGGTCCTCCATGAGTCTCCTTTTCTCCAAGATGAGCTCCTGCAGCTCCCTCAGCACATCCCTGCTCCAGACCCTTCCTCATCATCCAACGAGCTCTTCCAAGCCCTGAAGACAGGAGGAAGATGAAGGCTGTCCCAGTAATATTTCAGGCTGGGGAAGTTTCGCTGCTGTGAAATCCCGTGACAGCAGCAGGAGCCCCGCGGGACTGCCGCCGCTGCGTCCCCGCTGCTGGAGCTGCCGGCTGTTTCCCGCGGCCCCGCAGCCATCAGAGGCTCACCTGCCGTGCCCTGGGGAGGCTGACCTGTGTCCCCCGCGCTCGGGCAGCGGCCCCGGCCCGGCCCGGCCCGGCTCTGCCCAGCAGGCGGCACTGCCCGCCCGCCGCACCTCCCGCAATCTCGGTCCCGGTCCCGCTCCCGGTTCCGCACAGTCCGCACCGCTCCCGGTCCTGGTCCCAGTTCCACACCGTCCGCACCGGTCCCGCTCCCGGTCCCGGTTCCCCACTGCCCGCACCGCCCGCAATCTCGGTCCTGGTCCCGATTCTGCACCGCCCGCACCGCTCCCGGTTCCGCACTGCTCACACCGTTCCCGGTCCCGGTTCCGCACCGCTCCGGCCCCCGGTCCCTCACTGCCCGCATCGCTCCCGGTCCCGGTTCCGCACCACCCGCACCGCCTCCGGTCCCGGTCCTTCATTGCCCCCCCGTCCCAGTCCCGCACCGCTCCCGCAGCTCTCCCGATTCCGCACCGCCCGCACCACTCCGGGTCCCGGTCCCGGTCCCGCAGGGCTGGTTGCGTGCGGGGCTGCCCCGGGCAGTGCTGGCCCCTCCCGCCCCGGCTCCCCCGCACCCGAGGCTCTCTGAATGGACTTTAGGGTCGTGGTGCTACGAGCAAAGGGTGCTGCTCTTGGCTGCCTGTGCTTTGCCTTCGTTCACGTGAACACGCAAAAAAAAAGAGACACGTTTAAACGAAATAACAGCCGGTAAAGGAAGCAGGAGTACATCATAGCAGGAATTGGCTCTGGCACTTCTCTGCTGGTCTCTGTTTAGTTCCTGGTTGTTCCTGTGTGCCACGAACAGCCCATCCTGGCTCCTGGGTCGATGTTGTGAGCAGGGATGCTCAGTGCAGCCCTCCCCATCTCATCCCATCAGAAAAAAATTACTAAGAACATTTTATCCACGTGAAAAATAGCTCCCAGCAAACCTGCCAAGGTCAGTGTGAATTGCTGAGCTGGTGCTCTGCTGTGAGCTACAGCTGAGTCTCACACACTGACCTTTTCCAGGCAATGCAGGACACCCTGGGGAGAGGGAGCACCCAAACCCTCCCTTCCCGTGCTCTTCTCCCTGCCCTCTCCAGAGACACATCCCACCTGTCTGCACACGTACTTGCTTCTCACTTAAGTAGAAAAGGAAACTGTAGACTTTCCCCGGGTCAGACAAGATCCACGTGTGTATGAAACCTGGGTAGGGATTTAATTGAAGCAGGTTTGTGCATGGGGCTCTGCAGTATTTGGTTTGGTCACCACACCTCAGCCAGCCCCTGGGACATCCTTCATGAGCAGAGGGGCCTAGTAGTCCATTCTCCAAACGTGGAATCCCAGGGAAGAACATGGTTCTGATGCAGGGTGAGGGTTACACAGAGACATCTCCTCTTCCTAGCTCCAGTCTGAGGGTCTGCTCTGGCACAGGGCTGGGGTCACTGACTGTGGGGCTCCAGCAGCAGTGACCTGGCTGCTCCAGGTGTCACCTGCATGGCTCATCCTTGCCCAGCCTCTCTTGTGACACTGAGTGAGGAGTTTCAGGGTGCTCTGCTCCTAAATGAGTCCTTATGAATTCCCCATTGCCTGGCCCAGCATGACAGGAGGATTCACTCTCCCAGCATGGGTGGGATTCTGAGGTCTCTGAGCTTTCTCCTTTGGTCTGCAGTTGCTCCATCCTGCCCAGCTGTTAACTCTCCTTGGAGGGATCATTGTGGGAAGCAGAGCAATCCTCCAGTTCCTTTGTGATCCCCACTGGGCATTGCTCCACTTTGATTTTCTTTTTTCCTCTCATTGACTTCTTAGATCCTGTAAACAGCCAGATGACAGCAGGAGTTAACCACAGAGAAATGGATTTACACTTCTGGAGTCAGCATGGCCTCATCCCAAAATAGGGACAGCTCAGGAGGAAGCAAAGCTCAGCAAAGGAAAGATGAAGAGAAACCCCTCACATGTGAGATGTGTGGATATCCAGGGGAGACTGTTGTGATCCTGGACACAAAACAACATGTGAAGCAGAAATAGGCAGAGAACTGACCTGGATGCAGAAGCATCCCTCAGAGGGTACCCAGACCAGCAAGATGCATTCCATGGATTTCTTCCCGTTCCAGTGTGGGTCATGGCCCACGCCACATGCTGAGAGAGGTGCTATGCCCCTTCATCATCCCATTCCTGCCACAGCTGCACCCACCCCTCACCTGGAACATCCCCATCCAGTCCTGGAGGGTTGGATGTGTCTGCCCTGGCCACATAGGACAGCTTCCATGCCCTTGCTCCAAGTGGCTGGTTTTGTACAGCAAATCCTCCTGTCACCCAGCTCTGGTGGTGTCCTCTGAGTGAGCAGGCCCTCTGGAGGCTGGGCTGTTAAACAAGCTTCCTTCAAGCTTAAGTAACAGCCCCCTCTACATTTATGGTTGGGCCAACACTTCCCTGTTTTTAGCACCAGAACAGAGTGGGTGAGCAGCAGGGTTTTTCTGACAGAGCATTTTTTAAGGCCTGACAGACACACTGTCTTATCCTTGCCCTTATCAGGAACAGTTTTCTGCTTATTCACCTGTAGGAAACATGGATACAACACATTCCTCTGTCAGCAGGGAAACCTCCACAGCCACACTGGAAGATCAACAGAACTGGCAGAAACCTTTCTCTGAATGTCAATAACTCACCCCTGGGAATTTGGCCTTCCCCAGGCACCTCCTCCCTGACCAGATAAGCAAACACAAGTGACTAAACTCTGTTAGCTTAGGTGCTTGGGGTGCTCTCCTGGTCACCCTGGCTAACCATTAGCAGGGGCTCCTCTGGCTGGAGATACTAGTGTTGCCAAAATATGACTCAGAGGAGCACGGAGGAGAACCGTCCTCTCCCCTGTCCCTGGGCATTTCTCACAGGAGTCTCTTTGGAAGCAGCAGAAGTTGTAACCCTGAGCTGATGCCCCAAGGAACTTCTCCTCCCTACCTTTAATCCAGGGATCCTGTCCTCTTTTTCTCTTCCTCTGCTGTGCATGAACTTTGTCTTTGGTGCAAAAGTATTTCCCGTCAGCCTCAGCTTCTTGCAGGATCTCATCTTCATACTTGTCCTACACCAACGAGAAGAACAGTCAGTCTACAAACTATCCTGGCTTTCCCAGGGAGCTGGTGACATTGCCAGGGACCTTTGTGACCATTGCTATGGAGTGATGACAAATGTTATTGTTCATAAACACTCTTGACTTGTCTGGAAAGAGTGGCACTTCTACCCCTCAGCAGCAAGTTGTGCAACAGGGTGGGAATGAGGTTTGGCAGCTGGTGCAGGAAGAGCCATCAGTTTCTGGAGGGAGCTTGGGCTGGGACAACCTGTCTGATGCCTCTGGGACCCAGCAGCCTAAGCTGATGGCTAAGGAGAACAAACAAACAAACCTCGCTGTCCGTCGTGTCTGGCTCATCGGATTCTTGCTTCCCAGACTCGGCATCATTGTCATCTAAAGAAACACAAAAAGAAGGGTTTTAGGCTGGTGGGAGGCTTGACAGGCTCATGAGCAGATGCAGAGCCACTGGCTCAGGTTCACAGAGCCACTGAGGCAGAAAGCAGCTCCAGCAATAAGCTGTTGTGAAGCAGAGGCACTACAAGCTGTGTGGCATAGAATGAATGTTTAGGAGTGACCCAACAGGACTCTATTGGGAAACCAGCTCCCAGGAAAGCTGTATCCACAGGACTTGGCTATGCCAAGGTCACAAGAGCTGTTCCAGCATCTATGGCTACATACAGGTGGGAAACTGGGGGTATATAAGCTCCAGACTGCACCTTCCTGTTTGAGCCCCAGCTGGGGAGAAGCATGTTGGGGTGAAGAGGCCAAAAGGGACAATCCCATGTTTGCTGCTGGTTCAGTCAGTGGCTCTTGGCAGGCAATGTGTGCTGAGGACCAGAGGAAGGAAAGGCAGGGGAGACACTTCCCTTCTCAGCAAAAGCATTTCACTGTACACAGACCCTGGGGCTACACAGCCCCAGACATGTACCTGCACACACCTGACCTCTGCACACACTGAGTCTCCATGGGCTGGGGGCCAAGCCTTGCTGGTGGTGGCATCACCCTGTCTGCACACCTTGACTGGCCATGGTGGGCAGCAAGGGCTGGGCACAGGGCTGTGCCCTCTTCTGAGGGACAGGGGCACCCCAGAAACTCAATACTTGTTGCTCATCACACCCAGGTCTAGCCAGGATGGAGGTCAGCAGGGAAGCCCCCTCTTGCTGCCCCTGCAGAGGTGGGAGAGCAGGTGATGCTGCTTCCAGGCACTCCTGGATTCCCTGTAGCCTGATCCCATCCTTACCTTATCCTTCTGCAGGTTAAGGTTCACTAGAAAGTGCTGAAGTATTTGTGTATTGTTTCTTGGGCTTTGTGTCAACCTTAAGGTGAGAACTGAAGAAAGTCCTGTATTCCCACACCCAGAATGTAATCAGCTGAAATTCTTCTGCCATGATGATATCTCCTTAGCATGTAAATCACAGAGGACTTCTTTTTCTTTTTTTTTTTTTTTCACCGTGAAAAATCCTTCTCCAGAGAGTGTTCCCAAACCACTCCGACACGCCCAGACCAACTAATCCAGGCTAGCTCAACTTTCTGGCCAAGCCAGTAAGGCTGGTACTGAGCAGCTCCCAGCAGACGTGCTTCCCACTCTGATCCCCATGGCTGCTGCCTCCCACCTGCCTGGACAAAGCTGGCACCTGTGTCTTGTGGGGTCAGGCAGGGAGAAAGCCTTGGAAGGTCTCTTATGGAGGATGGAGCAAGGAAAGGAAGGAAACCATCTTGATCTACCTGCTGTAGGTACCAGCATCCCTGGCTCTGTGCTCACCCCTATGTGCTGTGTCATCACAGGGCACACTTTGGAGCAAGGAGACAGACAGGGATGCTTTTCCAGTGCTAATCCTGCAAACCTCTTCTAAGTTGCTTCTTCCCTGAGAGGAGGGGAAAATGCTGGAGCAGCAAACATTGTCTCATTGCTGCTCATTGTGTTTGGAGCTACACTGAGTCCTTAGCTCCTGGAGCATTCCATGCCCTCAGCGTGGAGTGCAGGGTGATCTGCTGAGTGTGCAAGGACACCCATGGGTGGCTCCTGTCTGTGCTGGACAGACACACTGGGCTTTTCTCCAGAAGAACTGGGATTACTTCCTCCCCATATATACTGAGCCTGAATTTTGGACATATCTAGGGTAAAAAATTGAGCTCTCAAGGACAGAAATGTGAAACCTGAAGTTGCCCCAAAGGCCCAGAAGAGCACTTGATCCCTGGAACGTGGGTTTGTAGGTGTGTGCAGAGCCCAGCAGAGAGCTCTGGGCTGGGAAATGCCTTCACCAAAAGGCACCTTTCACTCTTGCCTTCTCAAATGTCACATTTGCCTGAGGCTTCTTACCTGCTTCTCCCTTCTGTGCACCGACATCCCGTCTCATCCCAGCCTCGGGAAGTGCCTCTGGGTCGCTGGGTATGGAGTTGTTTGTCAGATATGCCCGTGAAAGCGTGAGCTGTGCACACAGGGATACAAACAGGGAGCACGAACGCTGCTGTCACCAGGCAGGAGAGGATTGTCCCCAGCCCTTACGTGGTGACTGTGACACCCACAGGGACAAGCATTACAGAGATGTTCCTGTGCACTGTGGTGTGCTTGCTGGGAGCCCAGCAGCCGCTGCAGCAGCCTGAGGGAGTGGGCACAGGCACTGCCTGCCCTTGGGCATGGATGGAAACCCTGTGGAACCTGGAGGGGAGGTGGCTGTGCTTTGCTTTCGTTCATGTGAACAGGCAAAAAATCACCTTTAAACAGAAATAACTGTAGGTAAAGGGGGTACTCCATAGCCGGAATTGGCTCTGTGCAAATTGACTGCACACGTATCAAACCCATCCTCGCATGGGATATTAATGCTGGTCACAATGGTCCCAGCAGCAGTGCTGGACACCCTGCGGTGGGGAAGGGGCTGCAGTCAATGCCAGCAAGAGCTGCACTTACCACAGCTGCATCCTCCTCTTCCTCCTCCTCCTCCTCCTTGGCGGCACCAGGCAGTGGCCGGGTGGCACTGGGCCAGTGGTAGGGGCAGCGCAGCTCGTCCCGCTGTGCCCGGTGTCCCCCGCGGGCTGCGGGCACACCCGGGCTGTCCCTCCGGCCGTGCCAGTCCGTGTCCCTGCCGCGGCCGGGCTCGGACAGGTCCAGCGGCGCGTCCGCATCCTCGTCCCTCGCCTCCTTCACCTTGGCTCGCAGCTCGGAGCGCTCCCGGCCCAGCCAAAGCTCCTTCTCTCCCCTCCCATCCGCAGCATCCTCCAGGAAGAACCTCTCCTCCTTGCAGGCCGCCGCGATGCCCAGCCACGGGGACAGCGGCCGCTCGCCGGGCGGGGGCTTCGTGTCGCCGTGTGCCCGCT
Source organism: Toxostoma redivivum (assembly GCA_013397375.1). NCBI lineage: Eukaryota > Metazoa > Chordata > Aves > Passeriformes > Mimidae > Toxostoma > Toxostoma redivivum. The sequence continues at coordinate 387,171 of VXBI01006779.1, read as the reverse complement.
GGCCCGGCTGGCACTGCTGCAGCAGGAGATGCTGCAGCCGCTCCCGGTGCTTGAGGAGCTGCAGCTTCTCCTCCAGGTGCTGGTCCCTCACGTACACCATGGTGGCAGGAAGCTTCAGCAAGGCTGCGTGCTCTTCCCAGCTGTCCCGGGAGCGCGTCCTGCCCTCGGCAGCCTTGGAGCGGAGCAGGGGGCTGGGGAAGCTGTCCCGCTCCGCCGGGGCGCAGGGACCCGCCAGCCCCAGCTGCTGCAGGGAAAGGTGCTTGTGCAGCAGGCACAGCTGCTCTCTCCGGGCGCTCAGTTTGAGATTTTCATAGGATGGAGCAACCTTGGGGGAGTCCAGTTTGCTCGCTGTTAAATAGCTTTTAAAAGCATGGAAAAAAAATTAGGTAGATCATGTTAGGAAGAAAAAAAAAATCACATTAGCATTAGAGTTTTCCCATGGTTTCCCAGCTCTACAGGGATGCATGTGGTCTCTCCTGCTCTTTTTATGCCCTATTGCAGCTCTTGGCCAGTACATCATGCTTCTCTTTGGGTTCTGTGCTGGGGAGCAGGGTCCTGTGGCCAGGGGTATCAGGCAGTCAGCAGTGGGTCTCCACACAGTGGAAGCCATTCCAGCAGCAATCCCCTGTCCCTAGGCCATGGCAGCTGAAGGCAGGGGTTGAGTGAGGGTAAGGATGCAATGACCTCTCATATCTGCACTGCTGCTGAGAAGCAGCATTTGAATAATGTCTTGCAGCCAGCAACCTCCTAACTATCCTCCTGGGCTTTCTGAGTGCCTGAAGACTCCCAGGACAGAGGAACAGCCCACCCTCCCCTAATCTCACTCAATGGGAAACTTTTACAGGCATCCTAGGAAGGTTGGTACAGTGCAGGAACCTGCCCTGCAAACCCAGTCCCTGCTGCTGCTGGTTATTTGGCAGCTTCCATGAGTGCAAGCTGCTCCCAGGAATGCTCAGCAGAGCTACTCACTCCTGGAAACTCACTGTCTCTAGAGGTGAACTCACTGGCCCGTGCTCCTGAAATCAGTGGGATAAGCCTGGGAAGTGCTAAGCCCTTCAGGAAAGCCCATTAGAATAGATAAGGAGGAGCAGGAATTGCTGCCTGCCTGGGACAGTCCTTCTGCCTGGATGTGAGGGCACCCCGTTCACTTTGTGGGTCTGTCTGAGGAGCTGGAATAACAAGAGCCTGATCTTGTTGAGCTGGATTCCAGTCATCCTTTACTGCTGTAAACTGGGATATCTCCCCCTTCCCAAGGCTGTGGGAGAAGTTTGGAGAGGAAGGTGGACAGGCACAGTGAATACTGGCCATCCATCCATGGAGGGACAGCTGCAATGGGCCCTGGATCAGACCCACACCACAACTCCCAAGCTGGTACTCACGCCTCGAGGCTGGGGCTGTGCTCACGCTCTGGAGGGAGAGGAGTCTTCCTCGCTGGTGGAGACACTGCTGCCCCTGAAGGACTCTTCTCCAGGAGGCAGGGTCTGGAGCCAGGTCTCACCAGGGCAATGGTTCCATGCAGCTGATTGGAAATCCTCTGGGATGCCTGTGGCAGAGGACAGAAAATCCGGGTGAGCCATTCTGCAGTGTGCCCCAGGCTCCAGGGAGCCTGGCTGAACTGGGACCCCTCTCCTCACCAGTGAGAACAAGACAGACAGCTCCTGAGTGGGCTGCTTGATATGGTTCTGGTCAACAACTCTATCAAGCTTTTATTAGTTTTTCCAGGGAATTTTCCCTTTATGTACTGTATTTTCTGGCTGCACTGATTTGTAGCACAGGAAGATTTGCATCTCCTCTTAAGTCATGATTCAGTGGCTTAACCAAGATAAGACCCTGCAAATTCCTTGTCCTGTAGTCAGGCCTTTTTACTCATGCAAGACTTTATTCATGCAAGCTCCTGGCACACACTGCTTTGGTGGGTGTATTTCTGGTGGAGTGCCTGGACATCGTTGTCTCCATCAGCTGTCATGAAAGGCTCACCACATGTTCTGACTTGACTTTCCCCTGCCCACCTGGAGATGTCACCAACCCTTCCTGTGATCCCTATTAATTATCCCCACAGCCTGCCTGCAGCCTTACCAAAACCCCTTTACACCTGCTCTTTCAAGTTTTTTGTCGAGGTCGAGTAAGCAAAACCTGTGCCAAAGCAGAAGAATCTGTGTGGGTGTGTATGTGGGCTTGAGTTCCCACGACCAGGAACAAGGTCCGGGTCCTGCAGTCCCATCTCCCAGTGCCCAGTGTCACCACATCACTCAGCAGCCCTCGGAGACACCCTCTCTGTGTTTGTCCTTGCAACCACTGAATGCCAGGCCCTCTGATAATTACAAACTACCCAAGTTTGGCTAATTGTTCCACCCCCCAAGTGCTTTCTACTCTTTCCTTATACCAATCCGCTTGTCTTGATCCAGTTCAGATGACCACAGCAGTGGGGAAAAGGTCTGAGGACATCAGGCTACCTCTGAAAACTCACAATTTCTGCAAGGCTGACTTCTTGGAAAACAGTGCCTGGAGAAGTCCTGCTGCTTGGAGAGCTTCTTTGGAGCTTCTCTGGAGGCTTTTCTGCAAAAAAAGACACAACCAGCTGCCATAGTGGTCCCCCAGAGCTGCTGCAGCCCTGCCCTGCAGCCTCCCAGGGATGCCACTGGCTGGTACCAGCCACCTCTCAGTGAAGATTTTGAGTCAAAATCACTTTCTGGCTCAAGCCAGCACCTGACTGAACGTGCCCTTCGTGCATGTGTGGGTGGCAGGAAGGGAATGCCATGGTCTCTGCATGAATTGTCTTTCAGTGAGGGCACCCAAGCACTCTTTTGCTCTAATGCAGAGTGGGCTGTTTCTCCTTTAACCTGCATTTCTCACCCCATCAGCTTTTCTGCTTTTCTGCCCATGGCAATGTCCATCTGAGCTGCCAACAGCTTGGTCTTTGCTCTCTAGACCCTTTTCCAGAGCAGTTTTGCACCATGGCTCAGTCACTCCTCACATCCCCAGATCCCTCGAGGGTGGCAGGAGCAGCAACACCCACCTTCACTGAGCTCGAGGTCTGGCACATCCTGGTGGGCTTCTTCTGCCTCCTTGTGCTCTGCTTTCTCTGTGCTGACATTCCTGCTTACTGGGGACAGTAAAGTCAAAGGGGAGCTTGGTGTGGAGCAGCTTTCTCTGGAGGAGACTCCTGGGGTCTTTGTCCTGTCCCTGTTGGAAGGAGAAGGACATGGATGAATAAGAAGGGGCAGGAGAAGGAAGGTTTTGGAGCCACTGTACTGAGAGCTCCAAGCCTGATACACAAATATACATATTTATGTGCGTGTGTATGTGGATATACCGGATCCTCAGACTCACCTCCTTCCTCTGCAGCTTATCAGTAGCCCAGCTGCAGTCTGGGGCATGGACAGAGCCAGCATGACAGCCCGAGGTGTGATTGCCCCACTTGGTTGTGGGTAACGTCGCAGGAAGCCACAACGTTGGGTAAGCCAGGACCCAGCTGTGGCTATTGCAAAAGCTCTGTGGGAACCTGTCCCTGGCTGGGCTTTCAGCCTGATGAGGGGTGGATTCAGCACAGGGATGTGGTGTCTGCCCCCTGTCACCAAATCAAGATGGAGAGGCTGATGCTTGCAGTGACACAAGGGAGTGCCTGAGCTTGGACACACACACAGAGTCCTGGATGGACTCTGATGCTGAGACATGGATGTTTGGCTGGAAATCTTCCTATCCAGCATCTCAGGAGAGAGCAGAGCAGAGCAGAATCACTCAGTGCTCAGCAAGCCTAGCTCAGCCTACAGCTCTGGAGCTACTCAGCTCTTGGGAAGCACTGGGCAGTAAAAGCCAGGGTTTCTCTTTAAGTGGATGGTGCTCCTGTGTTCCAAAGAAAACACATTTCTAAACTAATCCCTCAGTGCTAATTCCTCTGGACTTTAAACCCTTGAGGAATGAGCTGATTTGTATATATTGGCCAGCCTGGCAGGTTACTTGGCTTCCAGCACAATGCTCTGCTGGGCTGTGAACCTGTTGGTGCAGATCACTTCTCCCTCTTTAACCCCATCACAGTCCCTTGTGTGTCACTCTCCTTCCCCCAAAACCACCTAACACCTGCTTCCTGCAGACCCTCTGGCTGCTGCAGGAGAGGAGCTGGTGCCAGGGAAAAGTCATAGGATTCCAGGCTGAGGTCCAAGCCCAGGGCTTTGTTTCCAAGGGGTTAAATATCTTTGTTCTCCAAAAATGAATCGTTGGATGTTGGTGAGAAGGGGAGTGAGGAAAAGCCAACAAGGATTTTGAGACCATAAGGGATTTTTCCATGTCCTACATATACAGGAACCCACGAGACTTGCTAAATACCCCTTGCTAAATACCCACGAGATGCTAAAATACCCCTGAGGATGTCACAGTCTGGACATGTCCCTGCCCAGCTCTGAGGATGCCCTGGTTGTTGCCAATGTTTCCTGTAAAGAATGAAACCAGGAAAGTGCTTACTCCAGGCTCCGGAGCCTCTTCAGTTCTTCCTTGAGAGTTTTATTCTCCTCCCTCAGGCGATTGGTCTCGTTTGCTGCAGGGACAGAGGTGGTGCTGTGAGTTCAGTGCTGCAAGGATGCTGCTCACAGCACGCTGGGGTGCCCAGGGGAGGAAGAGGGAATGGCACCGAGTTTTGGAGGGATGCTGAATTACCTTCTTTCTTTGTAAACATGCTGGGGCTAAGGGATAAAAGGAAGCAACTTCCTGACTTAGATTTCATCAGGACTGGGTCTGCTTGCAGCTTGCCCTGCTCAGGGGAGGAGCACAACCCAGAGAGGCAGTGGTGGGTTGGGCACAGTGAACATCAAGGCAGGGTGATGCTGGGTGCTGTGTTAGGGGCAGGGCTGGGGGTCTCAGGGGGGATCAGACAGAGTCCAGAGGAAGATGAGAGCACCCAGCACTGGGTGCTGCAGCAAGGAGAGCAGGGGTGGGCTCCCAGGCATGGTGCCTTGCCTTGCTCTTGCTCAAAAGCAGCACTCAGGGAGCAGTGGCATAGCAGGGGAGATAAACCAAGGGCTCTTGGCACCTCTCCATCCCTCTTAAATGCCTTATCTCCTTTACCCCCATGATCCTCCCTGGGCTGGTCAGATACCCAGGGAAAAACACCCTGTGCCTCAGCAGTGCTGGGAGCTGTGCCAAAGCTCAGGAGAAGATCCATCACACGTGTTGCTTGATTTCATTTACCCGTGCTGAGCTGCTGCTGTGACTTTCCTGTCTTTGCCAGAGTGTTGCTTCTGCTGTGCCAAATGCATCCTTTTTCCAGGCAGCTGACACAGTCTGGAATCTCTCATTTTTCTGGAGGTGTGGAGGGCTGCAACCCTCAGCTCTGATGATTTGTGTGAAGGGTTATGTCTGCTTGGGGGGATGTGAATTGCCATCCACAGTTCTGCTTCCTTCCTTCTCCCCATCCCCAAACCCTTCCCATATTCCTGCTCATCACAAGGGCTCACATGCAAATATCTGGGAGAGGGATTAACTGAGCAAAGACTCAGCCTGCCAAAGCCAAGCTCACAGTGGGTGTCAGTACGTACAGAGGATGAAGATGTGCTGCAGGCTCTGGAAATGAGAGGTCTCATACTCATTCTGCTTCTTTTTGGCCAGCTCCTGGGTGACCATGCATCTGTCACACAGACCAGCTCGCAGCCTGGAGGAAGGGAACCCCACAGCTCATTACCATACGGTTTCCACTGGAGAAATAAATTCCTGCCCTCCCCACTGGTAAATGTGAACACCCAGACTATCATCTAGAAACACCCCTGCAGCCCAGCACTGGCCCTTGCATCCTTCCAGGTCCAGCCCCCACCAGCACCAGGCTTGGAAAGATCCTATGCATGTGCCCAGACTCCTCCAGCTCTCCCAGCAGCTGAGTATAGGAAAAATAGAGGTTCATGTGCTACACCCCACTCCTGGGAAGAGAGGAAATCCCAAAATCTCCCCCTAGGACCGTGCAGTTGCTGCCACTCAGCAGCACCCTACTTGGAAACAAATCCTACCTATTTTCTAACACCTTTACATTTTCTTTAAGGACCTTCTGTTGTTCCCTTAATTGGTGATTTTTAGCAAACAGCTCTTCAATTCTCTGAGCATCGCTAGTTGAAGAAACAGAACAAAGAAAAGAGGGTTATTAGATTTCTATCCAAAACCCGTGCCTTCATCCACAGTGCTCTTTTTCATGTGTGGCAGGAGGGGAAAGAAATGTATTGGAGCCTGGGTGCTGCCCTGTGACACCCTCCTTGGAGTTAGCAGCTTAATTCCTCCCACTTATTATTTTCCAAGCACTGTACTAAGCACAAGGTGGCACAAGCATCACCCGCCAGTGGGAAGGCAAAGTGGAATTGGGCTGGGATCAGCCCAAGCCCTGGCTGGAGCCAAAAGGCTTGAATTTGGCAGTGCCAGGAAGGCAAATGGTGCTCTCTAATCCAGCAGTATTGGAGAATAACTCGGGAAGTCTGAAATTCCAGTGTTGTAACTCCCCCTGTGCCCCAGCATCGCTCACCGGCACTTCTCTGTCGTCAGCTCTGTCACCTTGCTGTGCAGCCCTGGAATAATGAACACACACAGACAGGTGGGTGTTTATTGCCAATTCCCCAGCACTCAGAAGCAAACAGCACTGATGGAATTCCAGGAAGGTGCATGGCTTTGCAGAAATCTCATCCATTCACAAGCCTTATCTCCAATAAGGAATAACACATTGCATGTGTTAAACACAATCACAGTTTAATGTAACTGGGAGAGTTGTACAAAATGCTTGTTTTGTATCCCCACTATTTAATGAGTCTACATTTCCTTCACAGATCCAAAAAGTCTGGTTTAGTTTTGTTTCTACTTATTTCTCACTACAGCCTGTATTTCCCAGGTGGGCAGTATTTTATAGCTCTCAGGGTTGGAAAGCATCTTGGTGAATATTTACAGCTGAACGGCTTTCCTTGATGGATCTGCAGACATTGTATCCTGTCAAATCCATTTTATGCAAAGTAGATGTAAACATGTGGTTTAAATTGCTCAACAGTTTCCTCTAACTCTCACACAGCTTGCAATTACACAAGAGAAGAATGAATTCATAAGCCAGAATCATCCAAAAGTGCTGAAGTTTTGTTCATAATATTGATACTGGGAATTATTCTAATAGGAAAACAATTGGACTTGGCACTTGGTTGCTTAACCTAATGGGTTTTATTTTAATAATGTATGGCCTAAGAAATAATTTATTCCCTAGAGGAATAAGCTATCCAACCTGACTCAAATGTTTTCTTTAACAGAGCTTCATCTCCTGCTGCTTCTCTTATAGATTATTGCATCTTTCTGCTTTCCCTTTGATCCCTCAGTATCCAAATACACTCCAATCCTCACTGCCTGGAGCAGATGCTCAGCAGGTGTTTGTGTCACCCCTGCAAACCTCCCAGTTCACCTTTATCCCAGACCACGACAGCAGGGGCAGGAAAGGAGCCAAATCCCCTGTGGTTAATGCTTGGAACAAGTGGGATTCCTGCAGGGACTGAGCACCTCCCTGGCCTGCTTTCCAGCAGCATGAAGTGCAGGAATGTCCTCTCTCTACTGCTCCTTATCATTCAAAAGTGACTTTTTTCTCAAGAGGTACAAGTATGCCATCAGTGGGTGTTCTCCCCTGAGGGACAGGCTGTGACCCCGTGTCCCAATCCATCCCTATGAGTGCTGCTTGCTCAGCACTAATCCCCAAATCTCCCTAATCCACACCTGCTCCTCCTCCCTCCAGGTTATTTGACACCAAATGGATCAAGGTGGTATCACAAAGAAATGGATCTTGGACAGTTTTTGATAAGAAAATTTTGTCTCCCTACCTTGGACCTCTTTCTCATGGATTTCCTTGAGCTTGTTCAGGAAATCTGCAAAACTCTCCGTGGTCATGTTCAGGGCTGAGCCACACACCAGGCTGTGCCTAGTGTGAGGATGTCCTTTTGCTTCAAATTATTCAGATTTCAGCCTAAAACAGAAAGAAAAAGCCCAACAAAAGAGATGTGTGTGGTGCATGTGGTGTTCTGGAAAGGACATAGCCCAAAACTAGGAAGGGAAATAATTTGCTAAACCATGGGATGCATTTTTGTCCATCCTGCCTCAGTGCTGAGCATAGCAAAGAGCATGTCTTAGATACTAGGAGAAGCCCAGCTGGAAAATCAGGCTTTTCTTCTACTTGTTGAGCTGTTTAAATTGCATTTCTCTGGGATGAGGAGGGGCAGGGCATCTTCTTGAGCATAAAGAAGGGACTGCAGAACTCCTGTTGGGACCACATGGGGACTGATGATGGAGAAATTCACAGACTCAGTTTTGCTTGAGTCTGATGGACTCATGTCCTGCTGGGATGCTCCCTTGCACCCCTCCTCCCTCTGGCACCATGCACAGCTTTTACAGAGGCAACACACAGCACTTGGCCACCCCACTGTCATTGCCCAGGCTTCCTGCATGGCCTTGCTGGCTGTGGCCTCTTTGAACCCTTGGGAGACACCCAACAGAGTTTTTCCACCCAATTTTACAGAGAAACCAGGAGAGGTGGTGTCCAGAACCAAGAGCTGCAGGAAGCTGGCATGGGCAGAGCACCTATGGGGTCCTCTGGCACCACCAAAACCACACTGGGAAAGAGCAACTTCCACATGAAGGCGTTTAGCATCTCCACCTGGGAACTTCTCCCCCCAAAATCATTCTGGGTCAATGAGTCATGGTGAGTAATTCCAATCCAAACAAAACACCTGGACGCTCAGCCTTCCACCACGAAGAGATGGCCAGGGAGCAAACCTCCCCTCTGCTGCTGGAAAGTGAAGGGTGGGCTGGGATCTGGGGTCCATGGGGAAGGTTTGTGCTGGGCTCCAGCACTCTCCCAGCCCTGCTCCCGCCCGTGCCTTTATCTGCATGAGGAGCAGGGATGTGCCAAATCGCCTGCATATGCAAGATGTGGGCATGCAGAGCTGGAAGAAGAAAGTTTCCCCTAAAGCATCTGATTTTCAAAAGAAATGAGGCACGCGCCAGCAAGCACGAGCAGCGAGCTCGGCACGCTCGGCTCGGTGGAGCAGCTGCCTGAACATGAACCAAACTGGAACCACTCTGTTTGGCTTTTGAGCAAAGCTGATGCAAACAGAGTTGCGATCTTACTCTCTGGGGAAACAAAAAAATTCATTACTCCCTCTTCCCTGGGCATAACCTACCAGGGTTGGGTTCCCAGGGCTGGGTGATCTAACCCAGCAAATAAAAGTATGGCTTGTCCAGCTCCAGATCTGCCCCTGTGGAATGGGGTTGGGAACTGATCTCAGCCCCAAGAGCCACAGCTGAAAAACCAGCCAAGGGAAATAACGTGCAGCTCTACTGCAAAACAGAAAAAAACCCTCCTGATGTTAATGGGATGCACTTCCCAGGATCACTGAGTCCTAAATTAGGCTTTGCCCTGGGCGAAGCACCTCCCCAGGGCTGAAGGGAGGTTGTGAGATCAACCACTGCCATCACAGGACTGACACCCCAAGTGCCAGCTGGGAAGGCTCTGAAACACTCAGGCACTAATTCCCATTGCATTCTCAGTGCTCAATCTGGGAAGGGATTGCAGCTGGGAGCAGAGGAGTTGCTGGCTGCATGTGCTGCTGTGCTCACTGCTGCTGGATCAGGTCCTGCCCACCTTGTACTAAAGGGTACAGCCCTTTCCCCAAGGCTGGTGTCTCCCAGGGCTGAACCCAGCATTTCCAGACACAGGGATTCAGCTCAGCCATCCCGGGAAAGTGACACCCTGGCTGGGACTGGTGCCAGCCCGCTGTTCAGGGAGGCAGGGCTGGGCTGGCATGTGGTGGGAGGTGTGGGGGCAGCCCAGGTGCTCGGTGCTGAATGCAGATCCCTGCAGCTGTGACTCAGAGCTGCGGGCAGAGCCCGGCAGATCAGGATTTGGGGCTGGGTTGTGGGCAGCAGCATCATCTTCCATGCACAGCTGAGGCTGTGGTGCCACCAGAGTTGGGGTTTACTCCTGATTTTCTTTTCTGTGGAGCCCTCAGGTGAGTGGGGACCTGTGCCCTGCTGCAGATCCAATCAGCAGGGACAAGCTTCCAGTTTTGGAGCTTTTTGAGATGCCAGAACCCATCTCTATCAGCAGATGGAACAGCCACTCTGTGGCAAACCTGTCGAGGACCCTGGGTCTTGTCTGAGCACACACATAGTAACAGAGATCCTTCATGAGCATCACTCCCCATATGTCTTTTCCCAGGGTTCAGCCTTTTGCTGCAGCAGAACAGCCCCACCGACAGCCCAGGCTTCCTGAGGGGCTCAGCTTTGCTCCCTCTCACCTGGTGTGGATGGTGAAGGTGTGAAGCTGCAGCTCCCTGCTCCTCTACCCTGCTCCAGAAGATTTATTGAGGGAGATTTATTGCTGAAGCCCAGACCACAGAGCTCCTCAGTGTGGAGCTCGCTCTCTGAGACAGGGATTTAATTTCCATCCCTCTGCAGAGCTGTCACTGTGATACAGAGCTGGTGGTGCTGAATGCAGCCCTGTGATGGGGCTGGAGCAGCCCTTTGCCATCCTGGCAGGTCTGGGTGTATTTCCAAGTGATGGGTGCCCTCTGCAAACACAGCCCCAATGTCGGGCACCAAAGGCAAACTCCTCATCCAGCCCCTAAATCTGGAGGGTTTGGAAAGCCCAAGACCTGGGATGAGCTGTTGTTAACATCTGTGGCTTTGCTCACCTGCTCTCTGCATCCCTCGATGCTCAGCTCAGAGTGGGACAAGGGCTCCAGTTAGGGACACAGGGGCAGCTCCCAGCATCTCCTGGGTACCAATGGCATCGCTCCTTGGGTGGGATGCTCCTGCTGTGGCTGGAAAAAGCAGCAGGGACGTTATTTTCTGTCCCATCTGAGGGGGCTGGGGAAGAAAGGGATGGACTTGGACAGCTGGCTCTGACAGCACAGCCAACCCCCATTTCTTGGTACCCCGGGGAGTTCCTGACTTTTCAATACCATCCCCAGCACTGCCTGTCACACTCACAGCCACAGCACATCCCCACCCTGAGCCCTGTCTCCTTTCAGGAGGATAAAGCAGCTCATTAGCTAAACAAGCTTAAGTAATTAAAAAAAAAAAAAGGCAGAAAAGAAAAAGGCAGGACTGTGACATTCTGATACTGTGAGATCAGTGAAACTTAATGGATTTACCACCAGATATTTCCCCATCAGCAGTGCTGGAGCTGCTCAGCTCCAGGCTGGATTGATGTCACACACCTTTCTCTGGGCAATTGCTGGGCAGAGCTGCTTTGACCAGCCAAACTTTCTTTCCTTGGCTACCCTACTATGTTCCTCGTCTAATTTTAGAATTATAAAACAAGTTTGTACTCAGAAAAACTGCCTGATCACACATGGAAAATCTGCAGTGCCAGGAGTATTTCACAGGCCAGTGTGGAGCTAATGCTCTGTGCTGATGTACTTCACTTGGCAGTTTGAAGAGAGCTTTTTTGGTATGTTGAGAGATTCTCTTTTTTTGCTGGGTATTTATTTATTTGCATGACTTAACATGGCACAGACTGCCCTAAAATGGAGCCCAGTGCCTGCTCTCCACTGTGCTGGGTTTGCTGTGGGTGCTGCACATGGGCTGCCAGATTGCAAAATTACCTCCCAACAAGTGAGACAGGAGGAGCAGCCTTGGCTCTTGCTTTTCCAGGGAGGAGGATTTGGTGCTTCCCTCTACCTCGCACAACCTGAAAATCCTCCCTGGAGCAGAGCAGCTGCTCCGTGCTGCTCCACCAGCCCAGGGGCCGGTTTGCAGCAAGCCCCAGGGTTGCCCCTGCTGCATGGGGGTCCCACTGGGGTGATGTAGAGCTGTGACCTGCCCCAATGGCCCTTTGGGTTTGTGGGGACTGGTGCTGGTCACAGCCCCCTGAACCAGTTCAACAGGATCAGCAGCAGGGAGATGCTGCCCCTGCTCATGTGTGCACAGACGTGTCCCACTGCAGGGAGGGCTGAGCTGGAGCAAACCCTCCAAGATGCAGCTCCAGCCTCAAGTCCCAACCTGCACACTGATTTACTTTTACCCCATAAAGTCTCTGTTGCCATAATACAGCACAGCCCTGGTGATCACAAACTCAGCAGCTCAATTTCTCCCCCACCACCCTGGCCCTGTGGAGGCAGCTTCTGCTTTTCCAACTGCTGTGGCAATCACCAACCCCCAATTTGAGTTTTCTTCCATTACCTCATTTCTGCTTAGCAGGCCTTATTCCCCTCAAGAGTCCTTGTTATTCCTTGCAACAGGGACATCCCTCCTCCCAACAGAGTCTTGGCTGCCCTGGGCTTGCAGGATCACAAAAACCAGAGCTGTTGGTCCTCTGCAATACCTGAATATACCCAGGAATCTGACTGGCTGTTATATAGCAGGGTGAGCAGTCTGGGTGTTTCTCTTTGCACTGGCCCCATCTGGGAGAGAGGCTTTTTCCTCCCACTCCCCAACTCCTGCTGGTTTGCTGAGGTTTAACAGTAAGTATTTGTTCTGCTCCCCACTTGAGGACAAATGACATTTGGAGCCACCAGTTGTGCCATGAGGCTCCCCAGAGTGTGGTGGGCTTTGGGCAGATCTGTGGGCAGGCCTGTCTGCCCACAGGAGGATTCAGAAGATGACTGAAATGTAGAAGATGAAAAGTATCCACTTATCTGCCTGTTCATCTTGGGGTAACCACAGATTCTATAAACATTACTCAATTAACACCTCAAAATGCTCTGGGAAGTGGGTAATGATGCATTATCGCGTTTTTGGGGTGATTTAATTGAGAAGTGGTGAGGTTCAGGAATAGCTCAAGGCCCTGTTGGGATTGGAGGCACGTGGTCACAGCCCATCCAAAACATTTCCACTGCCACCCCCAGCTCCAGAGCCCCTGGCTGGGCAAAGTGGCAGGAAAATACCCTGGGAATCTCTGATAGATGGTCATGATCACCCCACCCTGTGCTGGTGATCCCCTTATGCTGCTCATGGTGCCTGGAGAGCATCTTGGTCTCACTGTCTTCTCCTCCATGGCAGGAGATCTCCCCAGCAGCACAGCTCAGAGCCCACACTGCTCCTGACTTGGGGAGTTCATCATTCCTGGTTCTGCATGGGAAAGCAGGTCTTGTGTGGGAGAACAGGCACAAAGATTCCTCTCAACCACACTTCCATCAACTGGCACCTCTGCCCCTGCTGTGTGAGGGGTGCATGGGCTCCTGAGTCAAGATAATGGCCATGCAAGTGCAAAAAACAGATCTCTCTCCCCTGGCTATGGAGATATCCCTGGATATCCCCAGATGATGAAGTCGTGGAGAGGATCAACTTTTCTCTTCAACACCGTTTAAAAAAGGAGAAAAGTGCCAGGATGACCTAGCCCTGCTAAACCCTCCTGGGTGTTTAGCCCTGCTGCAGCACCGAGGATGAGTCTTGCTAACTCAGCCCCACACGTTGTACTGTCCAGCAGCTGGGACAGACACAGTTGGGCATTTTTATAGACTGAGGCATCTCTGCATGTCCCAAAGGCCTGGTGACTGGTGTTGGGGACACATTGCTACCTAGGCTAGGTTTTGAATCAATGCATCTGTGTCCTGCATCCTCCAGGGGAGGACTTGTGATCATCTCCTCTGTAAGTGCTCTCAGGACATTCCCCAAGGGGCACTGTCCCAGCAGAAGGGACAAGGAGCAGGCAGTGGGGACAGTCTAACCCACAGCAACAAACCCCTGTGCAGGGAGCAGTGTGTGTGGGCACAGCCTCTCCCCTGCAGCAATCCCACCATCACTTCCTTCCTCCTGGATTTAAAACAGGAAGGAGGATGCCAGCCCTGGGTACCATTACACCTTGTGCCTGGGGCTGCTGGAAGCCCAGCGAGCTTCAGCCTCTCTGAATATTTATGCTGCCTGAAGGAACATATCTGGACAGCCCAGGAGGGCACAGTCACAATGTCCCACAAGGGACACAAGGGGGTCAGATGGCCACCTTGCCCTGCTAGCAGGGGTCACCACAACCCAGCTCCAAGCTGCCACCGAGGGAAAAAGCAGCAAATTTGTTCTCAGCCTTGGCAACAGAGATGAGTTCAAAGTGTGAAATGAGGTGGGAAGGGAGACCTATAATTCCATTTAAAGTTCTTTTCTGCCCTGCATGTGCATGGCTTGATGCAGGTCAGGGCTGTCTGAGATGCTGCGTGGAAGGTGGATCAGGTGTGCAAGGGGGTGATGCCCCCAGCATCCAGCACTAACACTCAGGTGCTATCTGCCCAGGATGGGCACATCCTGGATCCCACACAGCCCATCCCACATGCCCAAAGCTCTGCTCCCCAATGGCTATCACACTGCTGGATGTTTGTTCAGAGAAGTTTTCTGTTCCTGCCTCCAGTCCCCCCTTGCTGGATGCAAACATGACTGAGCTCCCTGGTACTCACATAAACTCTGACACCCAGAAATTGCTCTGACCCTCCACAGCTGTTTCACTCCATCTGAGTGGAGCTGGATGCCATTTCTCAGCATTTCGGATCGCAGGGATATCCCATTACCTTTCTCGCTCAGGTGGAAAACGCCAGAGGAAAAGTTTTTGTTAAGAGCAGAGCCCCAGGGTGGTGGCTGGGCAGCTCCACACAGCCCGGGCTGGCTCAGGTCCACTCCCCACCGACCCCTCAGAGCTGCCCCTTTGCCACAAACTGTCGGCTCCCCAGCTGCTACACAAATCCAGATTCCCTCCTCGAACTCTGAGAGGGAACAGAAAAGCAAGCAAACCTGTGACACACCAACCTCTGCCCATCAGATGGGAGCTGGACCAGGCTCCGTCTGCCAACACCAAGTGACAGCTCTCCCAGCACTCTGCTGAGTGAATTTTGGGCAGCTCTCCATGCGTGGCTCACGCCAGCTCTCTTCCCAGCTACACAACACTGCCCAGGATGGTGAGGGACAGATAAAAATCAGTGCAAGCACAATACTCACATCGGAGGACTGCAGCTGTGTCTCTTCCTCGGCTCCTGGAGCTCAGTTTAGGTCGTGATCAGGAGACGGTCATCTGGAGACAGGAGTGAGCAGTGTGGGTGAACTTGCACAGACAATAAGCCGTAATTTTTCCTTGCAGCCTGACTGGTTCTACTGGTTTGCGTTTTTTTGCCCCAGCAGCAGAAAGGAGGCTCAGCTTAGCTAGAGCTGCCCAACAGGTTCTGCTGTAACACAAAAAGTGGCAAGACCAGTATGGTGTGAACTCAGATAGAGATTTGATTGTTTTCCCATAATTACAGCTCAACCTGCGCTGTTGGTTGAAGTCAATCACATTAGCAAACAGACCCTTTTAAATAATTCATCCAGGATTAAGATGGGAAGTTTTTGTTTTATACAACCTGGCACTTTTTGAGAAGAAGAGAAAAAAGGGGAAAAGAAATGTAGCAGTAGCAGCAGTAGAAGCAGCATCCTACTAAACTAGAGTGTCACAGCCCAGGGCACACAACAACTCCCAGCCCAAACACTCGAGAGAGGGAAAGGGATGTGTCCAAATTGACACAAATGGCTGCTTCAAGTGCAGGATGAAAGCCCATGATCATCCCGGATATTCTTCTGGGGACAATTCGCAGTGGCTGGGGATGCTTTAGGGACCAGTGAGGAAAGGTTGGGTGACTCGGAGGCTGATCCTGGCCAGCAGCCCTAGCTTAGCCCGGGTTTCCTCCCAGCTCCAGCTGCTGACACAAGCAGCTTTCACCCTAAACCGTGGGCTGATGGAGCCCAAGGCAAAATGGACACTTCCGGAGCCTTTGAAGTGCAGCTACTTCAGCATCCCCTGAGGAAAATGCTGGCACGGATTCCCCTGCCCAGGCTGGGCAGGGACAGCCTTCCCCCGCAGTGCTGCAGCTCCAGGAGAAAGCAGGAGATGCTCTTGCATCCCCATCCGGCACTGGTAAAAAGCAATGGGAAGTTGTTGCCCACGTATCTGGGACCCGGGCAGCCCATCCTGCCCTGCCAAAATCTGCCCTGCGAGCGGGGCCCCGCTGTGCTGGCACAGCCACCTCCGAGCGCGGCTCCGGCTCGGGAGGGACGCCTCCCTCTTGCTTAATAGAACACGTAACCTGAGCAGGCTGTTTTCCCTGTGACATTTCCAGGGCCAGCGGACAGGGAGAGCTCTGTGGAAGGGGATTTGGAGCGCTGAGGCTGAGCTGCTCCTCCTCTGAGTCATCCCAGAGCTCGGTGCCCTGCCAGCAGCTCAGACCCTCTGTAAAGCTGCTGTAAAGTCCCTCCATCCACGTGCAGACATACCTCAGTCTATAAAAATGCCCAACTGTGTCTGTCCCAGCTGCTGGACAGTACAACGTGGGGGCTGAGTTGCCAAGACTCATCCTTGGTGCTGCAGCAGGGCTAAACACCCAGGAGGGTTTAGCAGGGCTAGGTCATCCTGGCACTTTTCTCCTTTTTTAAACGGTGTTGAAGAGAAAAGTTGATCCTCTCCACGACTTCATCATCTGGGGATATCCAGGGATATCTCCATAGCCAGGGGAGAGAGATCTGTTTTTTGCACTTGCATGGCCATTATCTTGACTCAGGAGCCCATGCACCCCTCACACAGCAGGGGCAGAGGTGCCAGTTGATGGAAGTGTGGTTGAGAGGAATCTTTGTGCCTGTTCTCCCACACAAGACCTGCTTTCCCATGCAGAACCAGGAATGATGAACTCCCCAAGTCAGGAGCAGTGTGGGCTCTGAGCTGTGCTGCTGGGGAGATCTCCTGCCATGGAGGAGAAGACAGTGAGACCAAGATGCTCTCCAGGCACCATGAGCAGCATAAGGGGATCACCAGCACAGGGTGGGGTGATCATGACCATCTATCAGAGATTCCCAGGGTATTTTCCTGCCACTTTGCCCAGCTTACACCCCAGCTGCTGAGCTGGCTCCTCAGTCATCCCAGTAGAGCACTGAGCATCCTTGGCCATGTTTCCCTGTGGCAATCACATCTCTAAAACGGTGGCTGTGAGCTTCGCTCCCGCTCACAGACAGGTCGGGCAGGTGGGAGCAGCTGGGGCTCCCAGGAATGTGGCTGCACACCCATGCTATGGAAATGGTGGCAGGTAAACAAGCAGCTGCTCAGCAAGCTGTGGTCCTGGGCAGACCTGTAGGGACAGTTTGGAGATTGCTCTACGTGCATGAAATTCCTGACTCATTCCTCTGTGAGAGGGACACAGCACATGATAAAGGGGGTGTTTTCCATCCAAGCCTTCTTAAGAGCCACCTGCAATGGGCAGAGGGAAGCTCTTGGCTTTAATATTACCTCCTTCCTTTTGAGCCCTTTGTTTTATTGTCAGATATGACAATTAGAGATTGACTGATTGATATGGCCTGGGACCTCAGGCTGATGCTTGTGGTGGTGGAATTAATGGCAACCACATGGAAGAGAGATCCTTGCTCAGACCAGCCTGGTGACATCATAGGAGGGGCAGTGGGGTAACTGGGAGATGTGGGTCTCGGGGAGATCACCTGCAGCAGCCAGATACCCGAGCAGTGACACTGAGCTATGGGGGCACTGACAACATCCCACACCTGCCTCCAACGGTTCAGTGGCAGCTCTGTCTGGACCATCAAGGAGAGAAGCACCAAAAGAAGGGTTAATGGGAGCAGCTGCTGGTGGGTCTGAGAGGCTTGAGGCAGAGCAGCTGTCTGGAAGTGTTGTGCTGGTGCACAAGAAGGCAGAATGGACATTTCTGGGAATCATCTCCATATAACCTCCTCTTGTCTTGTAGGTGTCTACTGATGATCACACAGATTGCTCACCAAGGGTTGTCTGCTTCCTGGCTGAAGAGCCAAAAGATCTGGGCAGGAATGGATTTCTTTACATCTAGGAGACTTGAAAAAAAAAAAATTCAAGCCCATTTTCTAGAAGGAAAACAATAAAATAAGAGAAGAAACGCAAATCCACTGATCAAGACTGAGACAGGTGGCTGCAACTGGAAAGCCAGAGAGATGACAGCATCTTTACTGGGCAAGACAAGAAGGAACTTCAACAGGTTCCAACTCCTTTCTGGATATGTAATGGGGAAACCGTTCTGGTGGTGAGAGAACTCATCCCCAGAGCTGAGTCATCCTGACCCCCACCCAAAAGCAATGGTTAAGAGTAAGTTGGGCTTTCGGGAGAAGCTGGTCAACAAAATTAACATCTGTTAATGGCTGCAGCTTATCCTTCACTCCACAGGACCAATAGAATGGAAAATACCCCAATTTCAGGAAAGAAAGCACATGATTTGTTCCCATTGAAGAGGACACCACAGGGCACTAAGGACACCCAGGGGAGATGTTCCCTCTGGTCTGGGCTACAGGACCTGAGCACAGAGCAGAGCTGGAGATCAAATGCTGGTATATCCAAGAGCCCAAGCCACCAGGTGATTTCATGGTGACATAGCCAGAGCTGGACACCAGTATCCTGCAGCGTCCCTGGGACAGGAGCTGACAGCCTCATGCTGGGCTGAAATGGGCACTCCTGGGCCATGGATGTGGATGGAGGCCCCCGATGATGATGCTGTTAAAGTCCTTTAGGATGCTGACAAAAGCGTCCCCACATTATTAGCAATAACTCACAGGCACGAGGGATCATGCAAACAGCTTCTCCGAGCAACGTGTGCCAGCAGCTGAAGGATTTCTCCCTGATATTTAATGTAACCCCGCCCTCTGCCAGCTTGAAGCCGTTCCTCCTGGTCCTGTCGCTCGTCCCATGTCAGCCTGGGGCACTTCACAGTCTGACCCTCTTGGGCTTTTCATCAAATCCCATGGGAGCAAACCCAAAAGAGTTCCTGCAGCAGGAACAAGCACATGGGAACAGCATCGCTGGGCAGCCGCTGCTCCCCAACAGACACAGAAACAAAGGCAAAAATATAAAGGGGGGGTAGATCAATGTTACCAGCCGGTGCTGCAATGACAGAAGGAAATATCCCCTCGATGAGCCGCCCCATCCCCAGGAATACCGAGCGGGCTCGGCAGGACACGCACGGGATGCAGCACACACATAGCAGGCAGCTTCCACCAGAGGCTGCTCGATGGCTTCGAATCACCTCCTGTGCCTGCAGCTGCCTGCACAGGACACAGCCCCGGGACATCGCCCGCGGCAGGATTTGGGAGCCCAGAAGCTCGGAGGGCTCCCACCACCCTGGGCAGCGCTGGCTGCTGGACCCGAGGGATGGAGCATCATTACCTGCAGGGCCAGGGCAAGGAGGCTGCTGGCTGCTTTTCACACCTTGGAAAGGTGGAAAGGCTCTGTAAAAGCGAGACAAGGACAGGCTTAGCTAAACCAGTAGTTTTCTGGTGTTATAAGCATTTAAATTGCACTAAATAACAAAGGCAGCCTTTGTGGGCTGTGGTTGTGCCACTTCTCCCTGGATTTGCATGGGGTGGCACTGGGTGACACAGGGTGCAGGTGAATGAGAGATGCTTTAACCCTAGAGGTCACCCACAGATCTCAGAAACATGCACAGAAAAAGCTGCCTTGAATTTCCATTACTAAAAGATACAAAGCCAGATCAGCTGGGAAAAGGGCAGCCAGGTGTGAGGGTTTTCTCTCAGCTGGAAGGAGAAGCAGATGGGTCCTTTCCACTCGGGCTCAGTTTTCCTTCACCTTCTCCAACCTACACCACCTGGGCTGCAGACGCCCTGGGTGTGCAGCTCTTGCCTTCCAACGGATTGGGAACGTGCAGGAGAGTACAAAGCCATCAGCAAACTGGGTGGCAGCTGTTCTCCATGAAGTGCAAAGGGGTGGTGGGAAGGTGGCAGTCGATGCCAGGCTTTGGCACAACTTGTCTAGTCAGCAAACACGTTGTAAGTTTTTGTGATCCCACCTAAATTCACCTGTTCCTGTTGCTGTTGCTCACATTTTGCGAATGAACAAGAGTTTAAACATTTTATACTCTGAAAAAAATGGTCTGTGTGGATGGTGTGGCTTGCAGAGCTCAGGGTGCCTGGCTCCCTGCTGAGGATGTTGGAGGCTGGGTGGGCTGTGCCAAAAGTTGAAACAAGCACTTTTAAACTTTACAAAAACGTTCTTTTTTGACTCATCTGTCTCCATGCCAGCTCTCAGCCAGCAGTGGCTCAGTCCAGGCTGGGGAAACACGAATTAATTGAATTGTTGAGGTTCTTCTCTTCACCTTTGCCTTCCCCTCCTTCTGCAAGGAGGAGATTAATGCAATTAGGGTTTTGTAACCATTTCCTCTCTAATATGAAAACATGTAGGGGGAGTTCACAGCTGGCTCCCCCTGCCCAGGGATGGAGGACAGCCAGGCAGCCCCTCTTCCAACTTGCATTCCCATCCAGGCTGGACCAGGATGCCAATCTTGCCTAAAATTAATCTTTTCTTCTATGGGTAGAGGGGAGCCAGTTATTTTTTCAGCTGGCTCCCACTTGACTAAACCAAGGAGGACCCTGCTGTCCTCTGACACGTCCTGGCTCTCTTTTAAGTGGTCATGACCCATAGTTTGAGAAACTCTGCACTTAATAGTCCTTCCTGTCTCTTACTCCTCCATCTCTGCTCTGTCTCCTGCAATATCCATTTTCCCTTGCCCCTCCCTTCTCCCCTGGCCAAAAAGAAGTAAAAAATTAAGTGTGAATTTCAGAGCAAAAGATGCTTTTGTGTTTTTTTTACAGAGACACTGGGAAGTGAAGGCAAAACCCTTCCCATAAATTATAGTCCCATGAAAATGGCTCAAATTGCACAGAGTTTGCAAATTATAGAAGATGCAAATGTTAATTGAAGAAACTCTGGCAGTAAATATTTTTCCCAACTGCTTTGTTAGCAAAAGTTTTCGCTGGAAAGGCTCCTGCTCTCAAGGGCTGGGGAAGGATGACAGCTCTTGGGCTTTAAATGGTTTACCCACAACACACAACTATGTCATTTATCCCTCTGTAATTAATTAATCAATAATATATCAGTATTAAAGACAAGAAAACTTATTTTGAACTTCATTTCTGGCACAGGTCCTTGGAAAGAAAGATGCTCCATAGCTCTCCTTGGCTCTCCCTGATGTGTTATCTCCAGTGTGGCAGCACCTGAATACCCAACAGAGGAATCCTGAATGTGCCAAAGTTGCTTTTTTTTCTCTGTTTCCGTCTCTTTTTCCCCATGATGGAAAACCAGCAGCAAAGCGCTCCTGCCACAATAAAAAGCAGGAGTGAGATTATCTGCCTGAGTCCAGTTGAAGTGGAAAAAGCAAATGTTGAACCAGCTGTGGAGCATCTAATCCATCACTGTTTTTTCACCAATCTCTAACTAAATAATAATTTTTTTAAAGAAAAAACCCTAGAAAACCTAATTCTTCGGTTTTCAGGGGTGGGTGATAACTTTTAGGCAATCTGCAGTAACTGTCCACCAAGTGTGGCACTGTCAGTGCGGTGTACACATCTGTGCTATGTCTGGGATTTATGTCCCTTCCTCCTGAGCACAGATAAAGATAGCATCATCCCAAGTATTTAAAAGAACCTCTGCAAAATCCTTCTCCAAGTGTGAAAACTCCTTTGTGGAATGTGCTAGATTTGGGCCAACTTCTCCCCCACAAGGGCTATGTCCAATTCAGAACCTTCCAGGCATGGGTTATTGCAGGCTCCCCTTGCCTGCCTTGCTCCCTTGCTGTGGGATGGAGCTTGGCACACAAGGGTGGCTGGAGGATGGATCCTGCAAACCTTCCCTCTCCCCTAAATCCATCCTGCCTGGAGGGCTCTGAGCGCACCCTCCCCAGTAAAACCACGGCAGCCACACACTCCTGGAGCCTGCCCTCACACAACTCCTTTTGGGAATTATTTTAGCACGTTCCTCTCCATCACCTGGTGAAAGCAGCACTCACTCTGTGCTCTTTGCAGCCATGAATGTGAACCCAGGAGTGAAGGGCTGCCTGCCCCCACAGTGGCCTGGCTGCTCCCAGCCCCATGATTTATGCTTTGATTTGGGAATGCCTCTTCCTGCCAGGTGATCACATGGGCCCTTGCCTGCACATTATTTTTGTATTTGCTTTTGCTTCCCTTCTCTCCCTGCTCCCCCCTCAAAATGGTTTTCATTTTTATTAAAGCAATTTATTCTGGCGGTTGCCAAAAGCTTATCGGGTTCGGCACACGTTCAGACAAGTCGTGCATGGTGATTTTGGAGGTGGGAGGGTGCTTGGGGTGAAAAAAATGAATGAAAGCCACTCCAAAAAGGCAGTAGAGCAAGGCTGGAGTGATCATGGCCCAGCTCCAGCACCAAGATTTCAGCTTCAGTCAAGGCTGGAGGTCAGGAGCAAGACAGTCTGCATGGAGCTGGAGTGGACCAGAAAAGGGTCAAAGGGAACGGGGAGAGCTATTTCCACCCCCTCAAGCTGTTTGCCATGTGGCCACTGCCAATCTGGAGCTGTTGGTATTTAAAATGGCATGTACAGAGGCATCCCTCCTCCCTCCATCCTGTTAAGAAACTCCTTGGAAACTTCAAGGGAAGACAAATCCTCTTGGTTGATAAATTAATTTTCTCCCTTTGCTTGACCCATCAGCCTGCGCTGCCAGCAATGTTCCCACTAGCTTTGGCGGAGTTTGCCAGCATTTGCTGAGATCCAAGACCCATAGAAATCCACTGGAGCCTTTCCATGGGTCTCGAGGAGCTTTGGGTCAAGCCTTGTGCCTGCGGGATGAGGCTTGGGGTCTGTGCATTGGCTGCCTGTGCGGAGCCTGCCGGTGAGTGATGAGCTGTTGAACAATGTCTTCATCTCTGGGCAGGGCAGGGAGGAGGGATGGGGATGCTAACTGGAACCAGCCTGGAATGAAGTAATTTGTTTCACCATGCTGTTTCCCTTCTCCTGAAGGTTCCCAGGGAGGGAAGCGTAGCTCGCAGGCAGCGTTGTCTGCAAAACCCCAGACAAAACCCCAGACAAAACCCCAGACAAAACCCTCGTTTCATTGTGTTAAAGCTTCACAGCCTCCGAGGACGTCACCCAAGTCCAAAGATTGCCCCACACCATTGCCCCCAGCACAACAGCCCTCCCACTGCTGCTTCCCTGCAAACACCCTGGCTCTGCTGGGAAAGGGCTGTGGCAGATGCCAGCAGCATGAGGCAAAGCACAGCCCCTGGGAAGGCTGCCCTGTCCTGCCCAAAGAGAGGGAAAAATCTCCACACCGGCAGTTTTCGAGCACTCCTTTCGAGGCAGCTAAACACAGCTTTTATCAGCGTATGAGAGCTTGCAAAGATAACACTTCAAAGGAAACACGTTCTAAATACACCTTTAAAAGCCTTAAAATGTAATTCCATAAATGTTTGTGTTACTCGGGCAAGAGATAAAGCCAAGTGGTATTACTGAATTGTAGTGGGGCTCAATACCTGCAAACTTCCCTCGTGTCCCTATCAGATGAATGGTTCACTTATTAATTTATATCTGGGTGCAGTGGAGCCCTTTCCTTTCTCCACAATCTTTTTCCCCCATCTCTGTGTGCTGGCCACTTTGCTGCTCTGACAGGACCTGGGTATGGGTGTGAATCCCAGCAGGATTGTGTCTCTGGGTTGGTACAGAAACCCTGTCCCTGCATCTTCACCCCGCTCCTGGAGATTAACAAAAACCCCAAGGCTGTGGAGAAATAACAAAAAGCAATTCTCATTTAATTGGTGATGCTGGTGCCAGTGGTTTGGAAGTGGTTGATCCCTTTTTCTTCTGCTGTTAGTGGATCAGGACTGTGATGTCTCCCTGTCCCCAAGGATGGACTGCAGGGGCCATATTTACACAGGTTTAGATTAGGGATTAACTAGAAATTCTCTCCTGTGGTGAGTCACAGGCTGCCCATAGAAACCATAACTGCCCCATCCCTGAAGGTGTTCAAGGCCATGTTGGATGGGGCTTGGAGCAACCTGGAATAGTGGAAGATGTCCATGGCCATGGCAGAGAGTTGGAATGAGATGCTCTTTAAGGTCTCTTCCAACCCAAACCATTCTGTCATTCTATGATATTTCAGCATCATAAAAATTCTAGGAGAGATTCCTGACATCCAAGGACTGTGGGGTACAAATATTCCATTTCAGTTTTTTTTTTTTTTTAATTAAAGAAATAAAATCAGAAAGACAGGATGGAAGCAGTCTGAATTTAAATTCTTCCTTACACTGTGATCAAATGAAAATGACTCCCACTAACACAATTCCAGAGAGCCTTGACCCTGCCTGGGGCAGAAGTAAAAGAAATCCCTGAAATCTCTGCTTTTCTATGAGAGCTCTGCACTGCTGTCACTGTGGGCAGCTGGTGACATTACTGTGGGTATGCTGAGAGTCTGGGGGGGACTGAGAGAGTTTTCCAATTAATTTCCCAGTAGTTTGTTTGGTCCCTGCAATGGTTATTGGGGAAGGCAGCACGTCAGAACAAAGCATTGCCCCCATACCTCTGAAAATGCTGAGCCCTAGAAGCATCAATTCCAAAACTATTTTAGGAAGTGAGTCTGCCCACGCTGGCGCATGTGCAGCCCTCCAGCTGTCTGTGCTGGCAGCAGGATTTGGCCATTAATGGAAGATTTTGTGCCTATTCACCCAATCCATCCTTGCCTTAGGCTCAGCAGTTTTCCTGCAGCTCAGGATGGGGGGATCTGTCCCAATACCCATCAGTGACCAGTGGCATGTAGGAGCCAGGTAAAGAGACTTATTTCTGAAGGGCTGCACAGCTCTCAGGTTTTTTTTCCTGTGTGAAGAGGGAAGATGAGACATTTTCCAGAAGAGCCTCTAGCTCCCACCCACAGGCAGGGCCCTGGCAGCACTAATGGTCCAGGAATGGAAATCGATGGTGGTGCAAAGGCAGAACAAATTGATCCAAAGCCTTTTCTGATGGACAAAAATTTTCCAGCATATCATTCAGTACATTTAGTTTTAAATACTTAATTAAATTCTGAAGGTGTTTTCTTCCTTAACCCCCCACATTAATCTTTCTTTAAACCTGTCAGACCACTTTTCAATTATCTTCTTTCTCCCAAAAGAAAGCCCCTGGATTTTTTTGGATATCAGAAAGCAAGACTTTAAATATTTGGGTTTGATCCAGAAACACTTCACTCACTCAAAGCCAAAGGAAAAGCATTTGCATTTTTTTTTTCACTGCATAGTGCAGAAAGATGTTTAGAGAGCTATTTAGAGAGAGCAGGGATGAGGGATGAAGGGTGGCCCAGGGCATGCCACATCCCCGGGACCATCTCCTGTTGGAGCCACCACTAGGACTCAACAAAAACCAGCTGTTTTCCCTCCAAACCCACAGAGTCTATAGGGAACCTTGATGAGGACATGGTTTGCAGGGAGGGCTGCTCTAGCCTGCAGAAAGTGACTCTGGAAGCCCTGTGACCAAGGGATGGCAGCTGGGAGCCACCCACCCAGGGGGCTGGGAGATTGCAATCAGGAGTCAACAGAGATGAAGGATGGCAGAGGGAGAAATCCTGTGTTTTCTCTCAGGGAGATGTTTTCTCTCCTTTATCTGGTGCACAAGCCATCCAGGCTGTGTGTGTGTTTACTGTCAATGCCTGGGACACTTCACATCTTCCCTGCTGCTCAGCATCCCAGGGCAATCCCAGAAAAGGCAGTGGCTACAGTAGCACCACTGGCAGCTCAAGAGCTTTAGCCAGGGTTGTAAGCACCCATCCTTCTCCAAAAGTCCCTTTTTGAATCCTAATTCTGTGCTTGCTCAAGGGCTCCTGTGGCTCAGGATGAGTCCCCAGCCTGTGGGGTTGACAGGTCAGTGCCACAGCTCAGTAAACTCCAGTCAGTCATGGTAAATAAAGGCTTAATCATTTGTGTAATCTTCCTTAATTACCAAAGAAAAGCAACTGGTCTGAGCCCACCCAGAGGCTGCAGTGTCAAACACTGCTCCCCATGGTGATTGATGCTGGGTCCCCAAAATTCAAACTGATAGGAGCATGTTGAGTGAATGCTGATGGGCAGGAGAAGGCACCTGGAGGGGACACATCAACCCAGGGCTTTATTTCCAGCCCAGAGCTCCTCAGCCCATG
Source organism: Toxostoma redivivum (assembly GCA_013397375.1). Classification (NCBI taxonomy): domain Eukaryota; kingdom Metazoa; phylum Chordata; class Aves; order Passeriformes; family Mimidae; genus Toxostoma; species Toxostoma redivivum. Next base: position 361,266 of record VXBI01006779.1, on the reverse strand, counting down.
GCTGGGAGTTGTTTCTACCAGGGCAGCCCATCCTTCTTGCTGCATCTGTCCACTCATGAGAAGAAAACACATTAAAATACCACTCCTACTATTTTTGCTTTTCTTTCAGGCCAGGATACCCAGTTTCATTGCGAAGAAGATACTTCTTATTTCATTTACCTGATGGTTATATGCTTTTCTTCCTAGAAGAGCCAAGTGCTATCCATGGCTACTGCCCAGGATTTTGGATCTCTGTGTCCATTCAGTCCTCTGTGGAAACGAGGGACAGATTTCTTTAGTTGTGTGACATCTTTGAAGCATAAATTGCCTCATGTTTTACAGCCCTGACTTGCAGCTTGCTGTGCATGCACGCTAGAGCTGATAATTTTTGACTAACAGAGATATTAAATCACCAAGTAAAAACTAATGAAGGAGAGAGCCAGAAGATGTGATGATGATGAGGGGGAGGAATTCAGAGTAGCAGAGGGGGCCAGGCATCATCCATCCAGGGCTGCTGAATTTATGTATGTGTTAATTAACATTTTGATTCATTAAGCTTGGCTCATGGCGGGGATTCATGGATGAGAAGGCAATTGAGGAGCTGGTGCCAAGCAGAAGTTTCTTCATCTCCCATTCTCCCCTTGTGCTGGTGAAGGATAGAAGTGGATCTTAAACTTAAGTGGAAATAAAAGGAGGGTGTAAGTGGGAAGGTTTGGGAGCACAAGGCAAGAGTGGAGGCAATTGAAAATGGCCACAGAAATGCACAAACAAGGCTCCTGGCCACATCTGAGACATGGCCATGGTTAAGAGAGCTCACTAAAATCTGGCATCTGGGTCCCCCAGTCTTCAATTGTACCTGTACAAAGCACTGTGCATCTTCTCCTGGATGTCATTCCATGGCACAAAGAGCTTACTGCCTTGGGGAGAGCCATGACCACATCACTCATGTGCAGCCAAGTGCTGAATCACCTGGTCACCTTATGAGATGCCATCAATATGTGTTATATATATATATTTTACAGAAGGAATATTTCCAGGATGTTTTATAGACCATTAATACCCTTTATATGTATTGCTTCTTTTATCCCTTTGCATAAAAAGCCAGGTGTATTTTTTTTTGCCATGAATTCTGGCCACCTGGGACTGTGAAGAGAGAAGAGTTACAGCTCAAACACTTCAGAAATCTCTAAAATGCACCTGTAATGTAATGCATTAATGCAATGTAATGGTCTCCTCATCCATCACTGCACTGTTATTTTAAGCTTCAAAATCCTGGGACATCCCAAGGCTCCAAGTGAGCATTGCATGTACTCTTTTCACACCCTCCTAGAAATTATTAACCACAATTAAGATGGACCAGCTTCTCATGGGTGAAAATCAGCCCAGCACCAGCCCAAACCTTTCTATTGTACAGCAGCAGAAAACGACCCTGGGATCTAGACAAGGAAACACTGACCCAAGACCCAGAGGGAGAGGAATGATTCTTCTTGAGGCACTTCAATATCTTCTCCTCTGTTCTCAGAGTGGGAATTACAAGGACTCACAAACATAGAAAATAATTTATTCTAACTCAAATTCAAGAAACAAAAGCATCAAAATCAGAAATTGGTAATTATTGTGGCCATTCTGTTTTTCCCAGTGCCCGTTGCCCAGCTTTTTTACTGACAATGCTTTTCCTCCAGCCAAGTTACTCTGCTGGCTCACTGTACTTTTAAGAAGTGCATTTGGCCTCATGAGGATGCATCAAAATTTTGATGTTTAGCAGAAAATAAAAATATTTGCACTCAGTTCATTTATAGGGCTGCACATAAAATCCTCCCCCTCAGGGCATTTCCAGGGAAAAGACTGGAAATAAAAATATAAATTCTAAACAGCAGTAAAATGTTTATCGCTTTGGGGGTTATGAGTGTTCAGCTTTTATTACTACAAAAATCAATTTACTGATCTTGAGTTTACTGCAAAATCACAAAAGTGAAAAGCTGAATTCATTTGTTGTCCAGGGTTTTGTTGCTTCTCCCTTCCAATGTCTGGGAGAGATGTGTCCTGCACATCCCGTCTCTTCCTCCTGCCCACCACGGCTCCTTTCCTGACACCAACACTTCCCTCCCTGCCTGGCTGCCCACCTGAGCCCCTCTCACTGCACCTCTCCAAGGAGACCAAGAGTCCAACCTGAAAAAACAAAGTCTGAAAAAAAAAGGAAACAGCCAATTTCCTCTGGCAGGGGTTTTGGTTGTCTCAGGAGCTGCACTTTGGGATGGGGGTACAGGATACAGCTGAGGAGAGGGGCTGGTGAAGGGATCCTGTGTGTGTGAAAACATTCCTGTGGACTTCATGTGTGGATTATCTGCTGGAAAGTGCAAATCTTCACGTGGAAAATAATACTGTGATGTTGTGTTAGTCATTCCAGTGGTCAAAATAATAAAATAATAATAAGAAAGAAAGGAAAATGTAGATGCTTAGATGTCACTCCACTGTGACACTTCTGTGGGTATCATTCAGTGCACTCCAGTGCTCCCATTTAGCCACTCCTCTATTTTAATTTNGAAATGTAGCAGAAAACCCTTTTTTTCCCAAACATTGTAGGAGGGCTGGGTCGACTCTACAAATAGTCAAAGCAAATGTTTTGGGGAGCAATGAGGAGGATGAAAGCTGCTGAACTGAGTGAGTCAGAAACAGCTGGGGATAGCAGCAAGTTCTGGGAAGGAGAGGAGCAGGAGAGTGTGATGGGGTGGGAGGGTAAAACTCCCACCTGACATTGATAGTTTTGGCCCGCTCTCCATGCTGAAACGTGGTCAGAAAGACATGGAAACAGTGCAAGAGGGAAGGTTTGTACAGGCTGTGCTGGCACTGGTGATGGGCAAATTTAATTAAATCCCATTTTGCCCCTGTGGTGACACCCCCAGGCTGTGGCCAGTGACACCCATCAGCCTTTGCACTGCACTTTTGGAAGCTGAGCACAGTTTGCTTCCATCCTTGCTAGGATCCCACGGGACAGCCTGGATGTCTGTGGAGGGGGTGGTGTCACCTTTGTGTGCTCTGACAACATGAACGTGACCCACCCCAGGTGCAGGTGGGACTCCTGCCCTTTCCCTTACACCTCCCCACTTCCCTAGCAGTCCCACCCCAGGTGGATTTTCCAGCTCTTACACCTAAGCNAACAAAGTCTGAAAAAAAAAGGAAACAGCCAATTTCCTCTGGCAGGGGTTTTGGTTGTCTCAGGAGCTGCACTTTGGGATGGGGGTACAGGATACAGCTGAGGAGAGGGGCTGGTGAAGGGATCCTGTGTGTGTGAAAACATTCCTGTGGACTTCATGTGTGGATTATCTGCTGGAAAGTGCAAATCTTCACGTGGAAAATAATACTGTGATGTTGTGTTAGTCATTCCAGTGGTCAAAATAATAAAATAATAATAAGAAAGAAAGGAAAATGTAGATGCTTAGATGTCACTCCACTGTGACACTTCTGTGGGTATCATTCAGTGCACTCCAGTGCTCCCATTTAGCCACTCCTCTATTTTAATTTCTGGAGTTTTTAAGGCAAAAAAAATCAATACAAGTTTTAACAGATTTAGTGGAAAGCAGTGCAAAGAGTTTGGATAAAAATCTTCAGGCTTGCTGTCCCTCAGCAGTGGCCCAGAAGGCACTCATGGCTGTGCTGCTGTGATGGCAAAAACTTTGCAAATCCTTCACAGTCTGACACATTCGCCTCCCAGAGTCCCAGCTCTCAGTATATCCAAGTATTTCATATGATGCTGAAATTCTGGGCGGGNCAGGTGCAGGTGGGACTCCTGCCCTTTCCCTTACCCCTCCCCACTTCCCTAGCAGTCCCACCCCAGGTGGATTTTCCAGCTCTTACACCTAAGCAGCCTCACAAGATTTATCTATCTATCTTCTATCTTACAAAAGATGGAAAGCGCTTTACAATTGTTCCAGGGGTCACCTGATAACCCTGTCAGACTTAATTGGGCGTAATCAAATCCCCCCCTACTCTAGCACAGGGTGGGATGGATCAACTGAGAGCAAACACCACTGACAGAGCCCACCACCATGAAAGGCATGAGCTCACAAATAATTCATTAAAAGTGTGCATGTTGGAGAGGATTAATTTTCATTTCCTAAAAAAAAATAATAAAAAAAAAAGGGTGTCTTGGCTTGGAAGGCAGCAAATGAGGTGTGGAAAGGCATTGAGCTACACCCTGAGGCACACAGACATGCTCCTCTTGGCTCTGCAGTGTTCAGAACACAGGCATCCCAGATCCTGCACGAACAACCCCTCTGCTGGCAGCTGATGGAAGAAGGGGAACACCTTTATCACCTTTCCATGCTGCTACCAGCACCCCAGTTCAGCACAGCGTGAACAATGTCCTGATTTCCAGACTCCTTTGACAATTAACTCCTGAGTGTTTATTTATCAGCAAAGATTTCACAGTAAATATCCCTATTCACCCAGCTTTGCAAATCAACAAGGATTCCACAATAAATATCCCTATTAATCAACCTTTCAAGCTACTGATTCCCAAAAAGAAAAGTGTAGATTTTACACAGATTATTTAACAGACTTCTCCAAAGCCACCAACCCCTCACAGTTGCCCCCAGCCATGATAAGAGCCATGATGACACCGAGCTGACACCGTTGTTTCCCATACAGCTATTGCAGAATTTCCATCAGAGCGACCTCATTTCCTCCAGGATCAGGAGGAACAGCTCACATTAAATATGGGAAGTGACTGCCACCTCCAGCCCTCAGTCTGCTACTGGAGCCAGCAGCTCCTTGGGTGACTCTGGAAACTTGTTTTACTGCCTGCTTGTGCTGGAGATATAAACAGTGGGGCTGGAGAGCAGAAACACGAGATGGCAATTAGCCCAGAGCTATTAGCTGTGCCTGAATATCATACACTCCAAGCTTCCTTGATCCACTGGAATTTATATGACTGTTAATGGGCACTGTAAATTGCTGTCAGTGTGGATAACTCAATCCTTGCTTTTTTAGAGAGGTGAAGCAATGGGGGAAATGGAGGGGAAGAGGGGAATGTGGCCTGAGATGGACACGAGGAGCTGTACAACAGCTTTGAGGCACTGCTGTCTACTGGCATATAACAGATAATAAAAATATGCTTTAATTTAGAATGTAAGGATATGGTGTCAAAATAAAATGTCTCAAGGACAAGTAGGGAACATAAAAAAGTCATAGCCCATGCTGTGAACATCAGCTGCACATCATAAAGATACATTAATGGTATATTTCTTTAAAAGAAATTTTCATACTTCGGAGTTTTATGAGAAATAAGATTTTTAAATATCAAAAGTGGATATTTTATGATTGGAGGGAAAAAATGTTCAGACAAAGGTGATGGGAACAGCAAGAGCCCAGAAATAAAACTCTGGTACCTCTGGTGGTGCTGCAGTGAACAAGGGGGGTGACTCTGCTGTGCTGAGCCTGGTGTGCCAACCCTTCCCTCCACCCATTCTGCAACCATGGAACCAGTGGGATTTTTTATTAAATGGGAACATGGCCAGGCCCCAAAGATCAGAGATACAGGCACAAAATAATGTTGGATTGTAAAGCAGCAGGCAAGCAAAGGTGCTTAAACCAGATCCACTTTTGTGCCAGTGGTCAAAAATAAAATCAATGAAAGAAATGAGGTTTTGATGTAAAATTCAAATGTTAGAGATAAAAATCAATTAATCTGGGTATGAATTGTTCTGTTTTTATTCTGAGCTCAGAGAAATATTATGGAAAAGCTCACAGCATTGGAGCATCTTTGCTTCCTGGGTTCATCTGGGCTCTGGAACAAAAAAGAGTCCCACAAGTTCATTTTTATCAGGAGAAAAAAAGCATTTTTAACCCAGTGACTAAAATATCCATTTCTATTGTTCCACTTCTCTGTCAGCCTCTGGGAAGAATAACCTGGCATTTCCTTCCTGTGTCCTGCAGCTAAATCTGCAGGTTTCAAGGGAAAGCTCACAAAAATGGGGAATTTCTAAAAATTTAATCCCGTGTGCAATCATCAGTGTCAAACAGCTGTTGTTGGCCATGCTTGTTGGGATGGTTCTGATGTGAATTTCACTGACAAGATTCTGGACAGAATCAGGGTTCTGGGATGCTCCTGAGCTGGCTTACAATAATTTTCTGCTTTAATATGTGTCCTTAGAGAGTTAGACTGGAAGAGGGCAGGTTTAGATGAGATATTAGGAAGATATTTTTCCCTGTGAGGGTGCTGAGGCCCTGGCACAGGTGCTCAGAGAAGCTGTGGCTGCCCCTGGATCCCTGGAAGTGTCCAAGGCCAGGTTGGACAGGGCTTGGAGCAACCTGGGACAGTGGAAGGTGTCCCTGCCCATACCAGGGGAATGGAATGAAATGAAATTAAATCCCTTTGAACCCAAGCCATTATAGGATTCTATGATATTTTTCTGCAGCTCTTCTTATTCCTTAAACCTGAAGAGATTTTGCTGCAAAACAGAGCAGAAGGGTCTGAAAAGGATGGGCATTGCTTGCCCAGGTTGCATTTGGGGTCTCTGTTTGGAGGATGGTGCCTGTCCTGCTCCAGCCAAACACAATGTAAAGCCCATGTGAAGAGAGCTGGGCTTCATGGTCAGGCTGCCAGCACAGCCCCAGCCTGGGAATGGCAGATCTGGAGCAGGAAGGACTAAAATTCCATTCAAACCTCTTAGAAAGGCATCTTTATGTCAACTATAAAGCCAAATTTGCAATGTCTTGGAGAGTTTGTGCCTGTGTAGTGTGACTGCTTATGATGGATGAATATCAGTGCCCTGCAAACCCTCATGGATCACAAGAGGAGATCCCTCCCTCCTGGCATTTAAAACCTGTGCTCAACCCAGTTGAGAAAAAATGACAACTGTGAGCACTGCTCTTGTAAACCTTTTAGGAGAAACATCTTTAAAATAAACCAAGCCCTGTTCTCTTGGACTCCTGATGCCACAACAGCACAGCCAAGGACCAGGAGGATTCTTCATGAGGATAAGGTGGCACCCCTCTTCCCCATGGTCCATAAAACGTGCCTACCATTCATTGCTGGGCTGCTCAGAGCCTTGTGTGGTCCATTATATTTTATGCCAGTTTCCTAAACATTCACAGTTAAATAAACTATGATAACACTTCATAAACATTTTTCTAACATGCGGAATGTTTGACATGAATTTCAGCTATTTTAAAACTAATAAACAATTGTCAATCGGATGTTGGAGACTAAGCAGAAGCCACAACTGTTCTTATGGAACATCAAAGGCATAATAAATATCTGATTTTTTTTTTTTTAAGTGAGGCTTTTGTACTTTTGCCTATGAGCCTTCGTCAAGAGCGTGGAGGGACGAGCACTGGGGCTGTGTGTTATTGACTGCTGTGCTTTGGGTTTTCAGCAAAAAATAGGAGAAGTTGCACTTCATGGGATCAGCTTGCACTTCAGAAATCTCCTGGTGTTTTGAAAACAAGCTGAGCAGACACCAGCCTCCTGAAAGTACAGATACATTCTCTTTTACAGGTGAAAGACACCTTGCAGAGCCTCACTGGTTCTGCCACTCCTCTGGCATCACTCCTGGGGTGAGCATGACCAATGGCACTTTGATGGCCACAAAGCTCACTCCCCAAAGGGCATCTCTGGAGGATTTTGCACTCCTGCAGCATCCACAGCATGTCCCTCAGCATTTGGGACAGTGCCACCAGGCAGGGATGGCAGCACAGAATGAGGGCCCTGCAGCCACCCTGAGCACTCACAGCTCCTCCCCGGAGCAGGACCAGCCCTTTGATCATGCCCTGATGGGTGGGAAGAGGAGACAGCTCAGAAAAATATTTGTCAAGAGAAATACAACGTCAGTGGTGTATTTTTTTCTGAGGAGTGCCCTGGGTTGGAAAAAAAAAAAAAAAAGAAAAAGCTGATTTCAAATAACAGCTCATTTAGCAAGAGATAGTCTGTCTCCTTTAATCTATTGTTCACAATGTCCCTACTGGTTAAAGGTTTCCCGCCCAACAACATGAGCCTGTGAGCTTCAGAGAGGAAACCAGCACAGCCTAATATTTATCTCTGGGTACATCCATCAGGAGGAGGCACCCCTGGCAGCAGAGCCCTGCTCATCTCTGCTGTGCCACGAAGGATGTGCAGCTCCAGAGAGATGAAAGCTGCTCCCCTGTTTGGGATGACAGATGGTGGCCAGCGTGGGGGAGGGATAATTGTGCTGCTTTACAAAAACTGGAGAGTTTTGGAACCAAATCTGAGGGAAAGTTGTACAGTCTAAGGACCAGATACACTGAAATCTCTGGTTTCTGCCATGACACAAGACAGAAGCACTGGACAAGCCCTTTAAAGCCACCCGTGAGGCTCACAGGGATTGGGGATGCTCTTGCCAAGCTGCTGCAGAGCCAACAATCCCCAATATAGCGCTGTCCTTGTGCCTGAACAGCTCTGCCTCCTGGAGCCCCTCTGCCTTCACAAATCCTCCTCTCAACAAAACCCCAGAGGTCCTTAAGATGAGGAAACAGGAAGGCATGAAGCTGTCGAGCAGCTCTCCCACCCTTCCCCAGCGCTTTCTGTGGGCTCCCAGGTGTGATGCCCAGGAAAACCACACAGGGAGCTGCTGCAGCTTCCACTGGCTGGATGCTGCTCTGCTCCACTGGACAAAACTCTCTCTAAATTCACACCTCAGCTCATGCCATTGTGAGCAGATGCTTTGTGCTGCTGCTCAGGCTTTGTTTTAGTCCCTCCTGCTCTGGGGTGTCACTTCTTGCTGACATATCTGTGACTCTCACATCTGTGGTGCCGCTGTCCCCTGCATCAGAGCCACAGGAAGGTTTTTCTGGCCCATTTTCTCCCCTCCTGCCCTGGCTGGCTGGGATAGGGCAGGCACCCAGCTTTTCCCACCGGCAGGAAAAGGCTGGTGAGCCCCACTGGAGCCAGTCTGGCTGCTCTCGGCCGAGCTGGGCGCTGGGGCAGATAAGTAAACACTTGCAGCTCTGACATAAATTACTTTAGTCCTTGACAGCAGGACACTGACCAGGGTCGCCTGATAACGGAGGGAAAGCCTTGCATGTCTCTCAGTCCCACTCAGATATTTCACAATAAATGTCACTGGGAAAGAATAGACACTTCTGTAGCCATTAGGCAGCTGCATGTTCCTGTCACCTTGAGAAGAAGGGACGCATTGTCAGAGCTGTCGGAGCAGGCAGGAACCAGCTGTTAATCTGCTCTGACATCCTTTTTCACAGAGCAAGTGTGAACGGGGCGTTGCTAAAACCCAGTGGAAAGGTGATTAAAAATAGGCCCTCCACGAACATCTACAGGGTCTGTCACTGTGCTGCTGCTGGGGAGCCAGAGGACAAGGATGGAGGCACCAGCTCCTCCTGGGCTCAGCTCTAGCACTCTCTGCAGTCCTCTCCTGCCCATGGTGTTTCCCTCAGCAGGAGTCACACTGTCCAAGGACAGGCCATGTCCCTTCCCTTCCCAGGGTGAGCTGAGTGTTTCAGGCACTGATTGCTCAAGCCCAGATGACAAGGTTGCAAAGCTGACAGTGTAAAGATGAGCTGGATGGAGCAACACTGCTTCATCATCCATCTGGACATGGGTGGGTCCTGGCAGATGTAACAGTGATACCTGAGGATGCCACCAGCTCCACCAGGACACCCTGCTCCTCTGCCAGACAGAACCCAAGGAACCTGCCTGTGCCTGCAGCATCAGTGTGCAGCTCCCTCCACTGCTCTGGCTCAGGGGTTCTGCTCTTACAGACCCTCGTTACAGGGACTGCTCTCAGCCAGAGATGATGGGAATAGGTATCCAGGGAGTCAGATGTACCTGATGGATGGCTCTGGAGTTCCTAGAGTGTCCACCTGGGAATCTCTGTTTCTTCATTGCAGGCAGGCAAGAGACACAAAGTCTGTGCAAGGAGCAGGGTGTCTGCTCTTCCACAGGTGCTCTGGAGAAAGTGGGATGTGGGGCTGGAGTTGTATTGCATGCTCATCATAGGGTCTGGCTTCAAATTATTTCCCAAGTCAAAGATCCCTGCCTCCACACCATCCCCTTTTCTTAGGGACATTATCGACCAAGGTAGAGATTTCTGTGATGGAAATTAGTTTGGGTTTGTCCCACTGGGTGAGATCCCTGCAGAGCTGTTGCTGGGCTTGTTGCTTACAGAGAGACTTTGCTGGCTCAGCTTTCACTCTGTGTAACTCACCTGCACACACTCTGCCAGATCCTTCAACTATTCTTGGATCCCCATGTCCTGCAGATCTTCAGGGCTTTGCTATGAACTTTTTAGATACAAATCCCTTTTATTTAGGAAATCGTATATGGAAGATATCTGCTTATTTCCCCTCACATCTCATGCGTGACCATTGGAGGAGAATTCTGGTCAGTCTGGCTGTAGGCTGCCATATCTCACCAGGGTCCCACCATGGCACAGTCTGTGCTCCTCAAGCCCCAAACCCCTTTGGGGGCCTGACCTTGGCTCCTGTCTGGGTACGAAAGGTCTGGCCAATGCAGAGAGATGAAAGCGCCCTCACAATCCCATGTTCAATATTTGATTGTGCTCTACTACTTAGCCTTTTAATGTGGTTCTGCTTATTTTTACAGGTTTCCCAATCTGCCCCCTCCCCAGATTGTTTATATATTTGGAAAGCCTTCTGTTTAGTGCCTGTAATACCCCTGACGTTCTTTCTCTGCAGTGGTCTTCCCTCACCCGCTCCTCTGCTGAGACTTAACTGGGATTTGTTTCAATACTAATCTCTCAAATTGTTTATTAAACCACCTCCTGATTTATCTGCCACAGATTTTTCTTGAAGTTATAAAATTTCAATCAAAATTCCTCCTGGCATTTCGCATTCCCTTCTTACAATCACTAAATCCTATTTGTTCTCAGCATGACCCCCCTTGGCTCCCAGCCCGGGCTGGGGAAGAGGGAATGCACTGCAATGAGGGAATGACTGCAAGCCAGTGGCTCCAATTGCCCCCCTGCCCCAGCAACCTCCAGACAAGAAGACTTCTTGACTTGCTCTGCTGAAACAATTTCTTCCCTTTCCACCTCCAGCTGCTAGCAAAGCTCCCCTGCTAGCAAGAGGGAGTTTCCTCATTGCTCCATCCCCTGGCACCTAGTTCCAAGCCTGTAACATGCTAAATAATTCCTCTTCCACCTTGGTGTTTACATTCTTCAGATACTTTCCGCTGCTTTTCATGTCCCGACTCATTTGGCCCTTTGCTGGGGGGTACCCAGCTCCTTTCATCTCTACCCATGGAGCAGCCTCCCAGCCCTGGCTCCTCCAGCCTGCCAGGTCAGCAGCACCAGCACTGCCCAGACTGCTTTCTCCCCCAAAAAAGAGTTATCCACCCACTCCAGTCTTTCTAGGATGAGGTTGGCCCAAAGGATGAGCTTGTTCCCTGGGTCCCGCTTATCCATCCGTGTTCCTGCCTGTCTCACTTCTCCTGGCATAAATCAGGTATAGATTGGATCAGGCAGGGTTTTATATCCATTGCTTGCTCCACGGGGAGTACAGCTGACCAAAGTCCTGGTTTGAGAGGCAGTCCCACGGCAAAGCTTCATCCTCCCGGGCTCTGCTGCTCTATTCCATCTTCCACACCAACACTTCAGCTTTTCCTACTGCCCAGGGCAGCTTTCAGAGATGAGGACAGAAAATATTTCACCTATCTGGTAAAAAAGTTTGGTGAACAGCCCTTCAAACAGCTTTTGGGATCTATTTAAAAGGAAGGAAACCCTTTAATGATCTGAATACCAAATAATGTCACATCAGGGATTCAAATCCTTCCAAGGGTTTTATCCTTGATGTAATTTCATTATGTACTTACTAGAGCAAAAGAATGACAAGTCAGTAATTGGAGTAACACATCTATCCAGAGAAGAAAAGACCCACATTTTTAGTTTAATAGACACTATTTCCCCCAAGCACAGTCACTGACCAAAGTTAGCCAAACTAAACAGTCCACCTACTATACACAGGGCACTTCAAAGAGAAAATTAAAAGAGACAAACCGATATGAGAGGATGAGGAATCGCAGAGGGTCCTTATCAGGATCCCTTTCAGTGGATGTTCCCATGTTTTAGTGGGAAAAAAAAAAGCAACAACAACAAAAAAGACCCGGGAACGTGAGCCTCTGGCTGATAGAGGATTTTCCTCTGGCTAGACACAGAGTCTTTAAAAAAGCTGCGGCAGAGTGTGGGATCATTAAACACCTTCAGATTCCTTCCCCACTGCCAATCACGGCATCAGCACCCGCCCTCTCCGTGGCGTCTGCTGATCCCACTTTGAAAACCTCCCCATTTATCACTGCTGGGAGAGATCCTGCTGAGACCGCTGGAGCCTGCTGCTTGTCAACAGGGCACCTTATCTTCTCCAAACATTTACTTAACCCTTTGTCTGGCAGGCCGGGAACAATGGGAGCTGGGGATCCCAATTCCAGCCCAGCCTCCGGCAGGCGCTGCCGGTCCCTGCCCGGCCACAGCGCCGGGGAGAGCTGAGCAAAGGGAGGATGTTGGACATCACCAGCTTCCACCTCCATGGAAAAGGTTACTTGCATCCTGGTAGAGCAGAGAATTTGTTTTTGCAGTGTTTTCTACCAGGGACAGATAAAAGGAGCTTTTCTAGCTCTAAACAGGTAATGAAATACATAATCAGAAATTTAAATAGTCCCCCAAAATCAGCTACATCAGCCCAGAGCTGCTGCAATGCTACTTGAAACTACATGACCTTCAGAAGATGTAGTTCTTGCTGTGTACTGCTCCAAAGATAATGTAATTTTACTCTAAACTCATTGCCATTTTAACTAGAAGTTTACGGATTTGTCTTCATTTAACAACTTATTTCAAAACAGGTTTTCTTATAAAAGCTGTCACTTTCTTTTTGTTTTTTGAGAGCTTTCCAATGATGTAATGAATGAACCAAACTTACAGGTTCCCAGTGGAGAGGGTCTGACACTTGCAAGAGGAAAATGAGATCTCAGCTCTTGACCTGCAGTACAGCAGGAGAGAAACCCACAGGCCAGATGTGCACCAGCACTCAGAGAGTCAGACAGCAGTGATGAGACCCCTGCTGCCAGGCAGGATGCCTGTGGGGCCACAGATGAGCAATTCTGGCATTTTGGCATGAAGGACCCCAAGGCTGCACATCCTCACTTGGTAACCAGCCTTTAGCAGCCCTGCAGCAGCTGATGGCAGGGACAGACAGCACAGAAGGATGAAAATCCTCAAGGAAGCCGAGACGAGCTCTCCCAGCTCAGCTCTCCCAGTTGTGAACAACCTGCAGCAGGCTGGCCCGGGCTGAGGACAGTAACAAATGGCTGGGTGTTTGAAGCTGAGTTTTTAGTCTTTGTGTTGTCGCTGTAACGCTTTGTGCCGTTATCTGTGACAAGAGCCGGGAGTTCACATCTTTATCTGGGAATAAAGACTCACAGATCACGGCAGTGTTTGACAATATGACAGCCCTGGGAAATCTGGAATACAGAAGGAAACAAACAGCCCTTCCAGCAGAGCAGTGGTGGCAGACTGATGCTCCTTTCTCCATCCCAGTCTGGATTAGTAGGTTCTTTGAAGTGTTTTAATTATCTGCCTTTCATGTACTTGTTACCAACCACTCCAGAAGAGAAGTGAGCTCAGATATCTGCAGGCCATCCCTCCAGGACAGGGCACCAGGACCAGTCAGTAAGAAACTGGTAACACAGACAGAGACCTCTGGTCACCTTCTGAAGGGCACCAGCATTTACCCTTCAAACATTGTCCACAGCAGAGTCAGCAATGGAGTCACTCCATGTCCTGAATTTAGGCAAGGGCATAAATAGTACTTAAACCAGTCTAAATTTCACTAAACTAGGAAGTCTGCTGTGAGCATTAGATTGGACAATATGCACTGAATTTTTTCTAGTGTGAACTGGGCCCCTGTACATAAAGAGGAGGTCTATTCAGAGCTATTCAGTTACTCAGAGAGCTACACACTGGTGTCAGATCTACAGGGAATTTTAGTGATATTTTGTTACTTTCTGTCTCTTTTTTGGACAATGAAAGTGCCAGCTTGTTCCAACTGATAACTTATTTTTTTCTAAAGATCTGTGACTGAGAACTGGTGTTTCTTCAGTGCTTCTCCACCCCCATGTGCTTGTTCTACAGCTTAGGACAAGGAAAACTAAAGCTTTGTACTGCTAAAATGGAGACAAGATTCCCTTGTCTTATGCCTTGGTGTTTAAGTGATATTGTGATACATAGAATTAGATCAAAGAAGTGGTGCTATATTTGCCTGAGAAGCAAGCATCCACTGTTATTCATTTGCAAAAAAAAATAAAATCAAAAGGCAAAAGAAATCCAGGGTGTGAGTGGCTCAGCTAGCTTTGGATCTAGAGGGGCCTTTGATGGAGAAGGAAAGCAGACTTTGGATGTAGTTTGTACAGCTTTTACCCTGGCAAGAGCTATAGGAATGTGACATATATTTAGCCAGCATGCCTTGAACTTTAGAGGACACTGCTGTGCAACTCATCACTCCCATTCCCTCATGTTTTTACTGAGGAAGGCTCCCAGGAATTGCCAGACATCTGATGGATTCCTCTGGGAGTGAAGATAGTCCTTCTGGCATGGAGACACCTTTTGTTTTCACAGAGCGTTGCTGGACTGAGTGCTGAAGTGGCTGTCACACTGCTGTCCCTGAGCTGAGTGACATTGCTGTCCCCTTGGCAGGAGCAGTGGTGTTTCTGTGAGGTGGAAGCATTTGGAGGAAAGCCCTGGGAGCTTTGGCAGTGCCAGCTGGGGAGCTGGCGAGGATCACCCGACACTGCTGCTCTGGCTCCATCCCACAGGTGATAACAGAACCTGCAGCTCCCCCAGGCCCAACAGGGGCTACTGCATCCATCTGGAACAAAGGGGAAGGCATCCCTGACCAGAGGGAGGAGTGACAGTGTCTCCTGTCCGACCTGGGACAGAGCACAGTTCCACCTGTCCCATGCACAGCCACCGTGCACTGGTTTGAGCACAAGCAGGATTGATGGACAAAGGCAGCAGAGCTGCCAGTGCACATTGAGTCATCACACAGCAGACCCATCAGTGCAATTAAGACTCCAACAGAAGCAGTTAAAGACGTCTTTCTACACCCCACTACTGATGAGCAGGGATTTAACATTGGCATTGGGCTGCCAGCAGACTCAGGAAGAGAGAACTATTCTGCAAACACATCCTAAATTCCTCTTTCAAGCATTGGACTGAATAACTTTCTTTTCCCTCTAACCAGAGCTATTTTGGTTTAGTTTAACAGAGTAGGATGACTACCAGAAGTCAAAAACCATAGTACCGATTTTTTTTCTGCTGCTTATAAAAACTAAATCTCACCATTTCAGAACATATCTGCATCAAGCCCACCAAGACAAGAACTGGTTTTTGAGCTCCCCCTCTTCAGAGCCCTCTTGACCCAGCCCTGCCTGGAGCAGTAGTGTCGCTCTGGTGGTGGCAATGTCAGGTAATGAGCTGGCTGCTGTGCAAGGATCACAGGTC
The DNA here is from genome assembly GCA_013397375.1 of Toxostoma redivivum. Lineage (NCBI taxonomy): Eukaryota > Metazoa > Chordata > Aves > Passeriformes > Mimidae > Toxostoma > Toxostoma redivivum. The sequence continues at coordinate 345,805 of VXBI01006779.1, read as the reverse complement.
TGAGACATGAAGGAAGCTGGAAAAAGGGCATTAAGCCCGTGAAACCTCAGTTAAGACACCATGGGGCTTTCCAAACTATAATTAACTGGCTGCCATAGACCACAAGATCAGCTGGAATAGTTGCCACCCACCAGAGCTGACTTCCTCATTGTCACACAGACACTCAGCTCACCACAGCTGTGACAGGAGAACCAGCAAGAGCCCTAGGATTATGTTCTACACACGAAGAAAACCCCACATTATTAATTTAATTTGACAGAAGATGGCTATAAAGCAACAGGAAACAACATGAGATACATCCAAAACTGTCATCAGGAACCATGGGAAGGATTAGAATAAGAATAATAGCTTAAAAGTGCTCAGCTGTTATCAACAAAACTACTAAAGCAGCCAGGACTGCCTGCATCACCCCAGTAACCTCAGGTACAGATAAATAGCTGCAGGTACAGCTCAACAGGTGAGCTTCCCTGGGCCTGTCCTGCCAAAGCTGAGCCCAGAAACCCTGGAAGTGCCCTGTCCTCATCAGCAGTTTGGGAACAGGGAGGTCAGACCCCATCACCACGAGGGAAGGGAGAAGATTTAAAGCTTCTCCAGCAATGAATGAAGCACCTCTGGAAGAAGCCAAGTTTACCTCAAGCTGCATTCCTGAGGCAACACAACATTTAACACACTGCAGGGGCCCCAGGCAGGAACAGGTCTGTGGTTCTCACTCTCTCCCCTGTCCTGGATTTGCTGGGACTCTGAACCTCAAACACTGCCCACCAGGACAGCAGCAAGTGCTCACATGGAGTAAATGCTACATCATTGAAGGTTGCTGCTTACCTGAGCCCACCTGGGACCAGCAGTGCCTTCATCTCCCTGCTCCAGCAACACCCAAGCACCCAAATAACCTCCCTTACATAGCCAGGGCTGGGGATATCCTACTCACTTGCTCACCTCTCATTTGGGCCACACAACACTGATGGAGCATCCTTTGCTCCGTAGGAAGCACAGAATTAATATTTTATGCATAATTAGTAATTTTTCATTCATTGCCACTTCTATGAAGTGAGTCCAATCTACAGCAAATTTGTCTGGAGTGATAAAAAGTAATTTCAAGTTCCTACACTTCCATTGGTTTAACATTTTTCCAGATAATCTTCCCAGTTCTTACATTGTTTCCCTACCTGTCATGGTCTTCTTTTAGACATAATTTTGTTATCTATTACTTTAATCCCAAAATGGTGAGGGAGTGTTACATGGAAAAAAAATAATTATGGGAAATAGGCCCAGCAAATGGAGTTAAGGAGAGATAGGAAGGAGCCAGGACCTGTCAGCTCCCCGGGGCCCTGCAGGATGCCTGGGAATGACAGACAGCATTTTCCTCAGATGAGGCCAAACACATTTCTTGATAAACTAATTAAGCAAATGTGTTGAAACAATGTGAGTGTGACTTGGTGCTCGCTCCTCTGTGCATGGCTGGGGCTGCTCCCAGGGCAGGAGGCAGCTCTGTGGGGAGCAGAGCATTCTGCCAGGGACTGGGACCAAGCAAAGTGCAATTTGGGAGTGGGTCATGACCACTGTATCTGCAGTTCTTGCTCCAGGGAAGCTCAGTGGGTGCCCATCTCTGGGACCACAGCATGGGACAAGGATCACTTTGTGGGGTTTGTCTGATATAAAGGGGGGTGCTGAGGCAGGCTGTGGATGTCACTGTCCCCATGAGCTGGAATAGCCCATAAGAGCTCAGCCCCAACAACAGATATGGTATTTTGTGAGTCACACTGGCAGGAGCATCGAGGGATGTGTTGCAGGGTAATAGCTCTGGGTAAAAGCAGCTGCAGGAATTATTGATTTACTGGGACTGCTGGAGGTACTGGCAGGAGTGAAAGGAAGATGGTGGTGGTACCCTGGAGAGAAGGGAAGCCCAGTGCACCCATCAGGTGAGCTGGGAGGCAGCTGGGATACCCTGAGTCATTCTGAGTCCTTCACTTCAGTGCTGTGCCTACAGCCCTCCTCCTCTGCTCACACATGTGATCTGGGCCCTGACCATGGGACATTCACACCTCTAGACCTTCTCCTCTTCGATGACACAAGAAGCATCACTGAGTTCAATTTGATGTCCCCAGAATTCCCTGCCTTTGGGAATTTTTCCTGCAGCCAAGAACAGCGAGCAGGAGAGCGGTGCCAGGGCGGCTGCTCCCTGCCTGGGCTGGGGACTCCCTTCCTCCACCCCCTTGGAGCCAGACCATCAGCAGCAGCAAAATGAAATATTCCCATCCCACATGCTTGCTCTCAGGATGAAAGATTACATCCTATCCTTCCTTCTCCTCCCTGTTGGTCCTCCACTGCCTTCCAAACATGACGTTGGGCCACGTGTATCCGGAGCAGCGTTCACTCAGACATCACAACCTGGACTTGACCCCTGAAGTTCTGGCTCCACCGAGTCTTCCTGGCCATTTCAGGCAGCAGGAACCTCTGTCAGCACTGGTGATGGATGGGTTCAGTGGGAGAGAGGCCTTCAGACAAAAAGTCTCTCAAACACAGCGACAGGGATAAGTAAAATAGACCCTGAGCAGCAGCAGCTTGTGGCGAGCAGAGTTTGTGGTTCAGAGCTGGAAAGGGCTGTCCCTCCTCAGGGACACTTGGTTGTCACCATCCTTTTCTGCAGCCCATGGTGTGCTTGGAGAGCTTTTTCTCTTGCCCAGGTGTATGTTGGCTTTCAAGCTTTCCCTGCTCTTCATCTTAACCACTAAGAGCTGGAAATAAAACAAATAGCAGCAAATGTTTCTCTAGTGTGTCAAGAACAGATGTGGAAGGACTGCCCAGCTGGAGGAACTGCCACCACAGTCACAACACCTGCCTGAGACCACAGCTCTGGTTATCCAAAAGTGAGCTCCCAGGAATGAAGATGGTCCATGGGTGTCTCCAACTAACTGTGATCAGCCTGGCTTGACCAGCAGAAAACTTTATTATGTCAGGCAGCGTCAGGATAACTTCTGGATGGGGTGCATCTCCTCAGAGCTGTGCTACCTGCAAGATGTCACTGAACTCCAGGTGATCTGGCATCCCTGCCCAGTGCCCACCCCTCACAGCCCTGGCTTGGGGTGGTGGCTTGCACTGCAGGAATCCCTGGAGGGACACAGCCTGGTCTTGGAGACATCAATCTCTTGAATCCTCTGCCGTGTTGGGGAAGCTAGTGCAGCCAGAAGAGGAAATGAGGGCAGAGGAGAGAGGATCTGACCTTGTGTTTCTGCCTCCTTTTCCAGATTAAGCTATTTCCTTAAAAGAGACACACACCCTGCAGTCCAAATATTAGCTGAGTTTCCATTTCAGGCAATGCCATCAGCAGCAAACCCAACCCCAGCCTGCGCCTGTACCTGCTCTCCATTGCATGACATTTTAACATTGAAACCCCATTAATTGTTCAGACAAGTCTTTCATTTGTGTGTCCAGTGCAGATGGCAAGGTCCTGCATAGCACCAGTATCCTGAGCACTGGACAGGGGGAACATGAAATTGGAGAGACAAGTCACAGCAACCCTTTGCTGCTGCTGAATTCATGTCACTCCTTATTGCACCACCAAGGCAGCAAGGAGCAGCCACGTTGTGCAAACCATTTCCTACAGCCAGGGGTTCAAGGCTGAGGACTAATCTTTTGGGAATATTGGCTGTGACCAAGGAATAGGTGTTACTGCTGGATGGTGACTGTGCATGCTCCAAACCCTTGCCCTTATTGCCTGTGCCTCTCATTCACCTGGTGCTTTATGATGGGATTTGCTAACATACATGAAATTTAATTTCCGGTTATTAACCCACAAAAAGGTATTGCTGTTTTCAGAATTACATTGCTTCCAATTAGTGTTGCCCTTTGGTTTATGGTATGTTGTTTTTCTGGAAAACCTTTGAACCAGGCTGTGCACCAGCTGAAGGGCATTCTGGGGCTGTTAATAAAGATTAACTCTTTGCAGCAAATACCTATTCTGATTCATGAGGATTGCACCTTCACAAGGCAAGGGGATCTCAGGAAATCCTAGATGTCTCTTTGCTTTCCCTTTAATTTTCTCCATATATATTTTCATGCTTTCCAGTTCCCGTTTTCCTGCCTTGCTGAAGGCAATGTCCTTCTTTCTGTTGTCACAAGTAGGATGGTCATGACAAATTAAGAATTTTCTTCAGAAGTTGGACATTCAGCCACTGCACTCCTGCTAGAGAAAGCCTTTGGGATGGCCTTGTCCCATCCCTCTGTAAAACTTGTATAAAGAAAAAAACTTGTGACAGCAAGAGGAAAGTACTTATTGTCACTTAGGAACAGGGATACACAAATTTCTTTGATAAGAAATAAATGAATATAATTTTATTTGGTCATTGTTGACTCTCACCACTCACCTCTTCCCATGCAAACATGAAATTTTATGCCTCCGAGTCAGCTTCAGTGTTTCTGCTTTCTTTGGTGTTTCTTATAATTTATTCACCTCCTTATCTTCAAACTACCAAATACAAAAGCAAAAGTGTCCTCAATGTATGTATTTTCACTTTGACTGGCTTTCAGCTTATGTTTGTTATTACATTACACTTCTATGGTGCTGCAAAGGCTGTAGTCTCCCACATTCATGCATTTTGTTCTTTCACTGGACTTTCCCCAGGCAAAATATTTAAAACCAAGGGAGAAAAAAGAAAATTTACCTTAGGAAATTTAGCTTTCATTGCTGACTTTCAGCCAAATAGTTTTCTAACTTCTTGCAGCTCCCCCAGGAGACAGATGGTTTGCAGTTTGGGTACTTGTACCATACTTCTGCCAGGCAAATCCCATCTCTGAAAATCCACTGCTGAATTCTTGGAGTGCCAGTGTGTGCAGAACTCCATTATCTCTAATTTCAAGCAAAAAATGTTAATTAGAGTAATTTGTGAACAGGTTTGATGTTTAGAAAGATTAGATCCACATGGATTTCATTGCAGTTCAGGAACATCTCACCCCTCAGATGCAAACCCAACACAAGATCTATGTGCTGGACAGCCATGGATAAATAGAAATATATTGTCCATGCTCATTCCTTATTGAAATGGGTGCTTCATTCTCTGTCTGTTTGAACAGTCCTGTTTAATCAGCTCCCCTGGACCAGCACTTCTCCTAAATCTGGTCTATAAAGCAGCCAGCCCAAGACCCTGAGTGGGGAATCCGTGGCAGTTCCCTGTTTTCAGCATGGCTGTATGTCTGCAAGGACGTGCAGTGAGCTGAGTGACTCCAACCTTGGTGGGTCTGAGGACATTTATTGTGAGAAGCAGCTGGGGAACCATCAAAGTAATTGCTCTGGGCTGATGTACGTGTTTCTAATGAGTCTCACTGCAGAGGGACTTATTCAGTGTCTGCGTTATTTACACAGGACAGCACTATCAGTAAAAGGCCTTATTATCTCCTCTGTATTTGTTTCTGTATCTTTCAGTTTAGCAACTCTCAAATTCAGTGTGGCTTGTGGTTTTTTATTATTTTTATAGCTTGTTTCCTCTTTAGTGATATTATCATGGAGCCAATAAAACTGCTTTCCTTCTACATCTGGTCAAGGGAAGATTTTGCTGGGTACACGAGTCATATTTCTGTAAATGCCTCCAAGTGAATATAAAAAGCTGTTGGAAGCAATTGAGTTTACTGTTGCCTTATGTACTGTCATTAATTAGGAAATAAAGTGAACTGCATTTTATATCACTTGTAATCAAAATGTTATAGTCTTAATGTGAAGTCTTCCAAGTGCAGAGCTTCAAAGGAGGCTCTGTTCTTGTACAAATGGGCAGTGAGGAAAAAGGATACAGAGATTTTTTAAATTTTAAAATGAATGGCCCAGCTTTTCTGAGTGCTGCCATGCCACTGCACCAACAGGGTGGGCAGGCAGGATAACTGCACCTGGATAACCTTTGTCGTTATGTTTTATTCCACCACTGCAGCATCCCAGTAACTCTGGTAACTGGGGATGGCTCCTGTATTGGGTACCACAAAATACCCATCTTCAGCACCCTTTACTTCAGATTAAATTGATGCTTTCACCTCCTAAATCTGTTTTCACAGAATTCAGAGTTTTCTTGATCCCCTTTCCTGCCTCCCAGTTTAAAACACCAGGCGAGATAAAATATAAATAATAAAAGAAACACAAACAAAATACTTGAAAAGAAAAGAAAGAAAGGGAAAAAAAAAAAAAAGCATTTCATCAGCAACCCTTTTTTCATAACCTTTAACATTAGGTGCCTTTGTCAAGTCCATTAGGACCATATCTGCACTTTCCGGAGTTTGAATGCTTTCATATATTTGGCTCCATATGAACAAACTGGTGGAGCAAACATATTAGTAGATCATTTGCCATGTACATGATTCAGATACGCAGACATGTACAAAACCCAGGCAGGGATTAACCAAGTCTGACAGCACTGAAGTGACTCCAGTTCTGTGTATGTATAAGCGATAATGAACCAAAGGCCCTGTTTGCCTTCAAATAATACACAAAATGATTAATTAGACAGAGGGCATGAGTAATAATCACAATATTATATGCTCCACCATAATGGAACGCTGCTCTCTTCTTGCTTTGTTCCTCTAATCTCTGAGAAGCAAATATCCACTGGGTGTTACCAGCAGAGTGGGAGGCAGATTGGAGCTGCTCACAGGTTATGAGCAGCACTTCTTTCCCACTGTGATTTTATACCCCCGGGACATACAGAAAACCTCTTTGGAAAATACATGATTAAAGGATTAAAAGGATCTGCAAGGGGAAAAAAAGCAGAGTTCTAGTTGCAGATTACAGATTTGAACATGCTCCCATTAAATTAAATGGCAAAGTTTTCTTTGATTTGGTGCTGGATCCTGAATGCTTTATCATCAAGATATTCTTTGCTAAAAGTCATAGTTTGTTGTAGACACACGTAAAAAAAAAAAAAAAAAGAGCAGTTGCTCAACCTTATTTCCTGTTTATTCATCTCTTTCTGCTGTGAGGCAAAACTGCCCTTTTGAGTATTTACCAAGCAGCTCTTCTGGCAGGGGGTTCCTGCCCTGGCTGGGCACAGGCACTGCTGGGTCTCAGCCCTGGAGCTCCAGCTCTGCCTCCTCCTGCCCCCAGAGTCAGCAGATGGAGCAGCAGCCTTGCCTTGCTCCTGTCTCCTTGTGCCTCCAAGAGCAGCATGGATGGCAGATTTCCAGCATGGACTGGGAGCTAAAGATGATATCAGGAGCCACCTTACATCTTGGTCCCCTGCCCAGAGACCAGGCAGTTCCAAAGTGTCTCTGCAGTCCCAGCCCTGCCCTCCCTACCTGGCTGAACAGCAAGGGAATAAAACCCCCACTAACACTTTATGATGTGATCCATGCTTCTCCCCAGCTCCCCCAGGAAGCCCACACAGCAGCTCCAGGAGAAATGCACACAGGTACAGAGCCAAAAAATGTTGTTAGGTTTGAAATTCAACTGACACTAGACCCAACTGAACAGACACACTCTTTGTTTTGCTCATTTAAGCAACAAAACCTATTTTTCTGTATTAGCTATATATAGTTTTGCCATCCTCCAAGGTTAAAAATATTATAGGCAAATTCCTGTCTTTGCCTATTTTTAGTTGCTATTGTCCCCTCTGACATTTTGGTGCACATATTGACTTGGATGCTCATGGAGCTGGCAGAGATTCTGCAGGGGTTGTTCAGTAGGAAGTGACCAGGGAACACAAGCTGTGATGTATTTCTACATTTTAATTCATTAATTAGAGCTCAGCCCAAGGGAAACTGGTGCACTTCCTCAAGCACCACTTTATCTTCTCCCCCAGGGACCCTTGGTTTTGGAGGGAGAGAGGAGGTGTGATCACACTGTCTGGGTGGGAGCAGCCCTAGACAATGGAGACAACTCAATTACAAATTAATATCTGCTTTTTGCTACCATATTTTTCTGCTTCAAATGACTCCCACCTCTCTTTCCTCAAACATTACCTGGTTTGGGGGTGCACTGTGCAAGCAGGCTGTGTTCAAGTGAAGCAGCATCAAGTTTTTCAGTCCTGAGGGTATTTCTGTTGTATCATCACTTTCTGCTGAAAGTTTTTATCTAGGATTGCAAAAAGTGCTTTCTCATTCAGTTGGTGCAGTTTCTCATTCAGTCAGTTGATGTTTCCAACATCAACTCTTGGTCCCTCTCTGCCTTTGAAGCACATTTTGAAGCCATTGATCGATGGTGTAAATGGAGATGTGAGAGACCCTCACTAGATGTACCAAGCTCCTGCTTGTTTCAGTAGAACCTGAGAAAATAAGAGTGAAAGTGTCTACTAGACAAGATAAGCTTGGGAAAAATGGTAACTATTAATGATTTAATTGTCTTTGTAACACTGCAGCAAAACTCTGAAACACAGAGCCAGGCAGCTCTGCCAGCATGAGTCATGAAAATCAGACTTATCCTCACCGTGTCTTGATCCACATTATCCCATTCCCAGCCACTTCCCTTTCCACAGCTCTGAAGCACCCTGCACCCCACAACTGCTCTCCTTGCCAGACAAATGTCTCCCTGACATTTGCACTCTCTCTCCCATGACTGACCTCGGCAAAGTTGGAGTCTGATGCAGAAGGGAAAATATTCCCTTCACTTGACATACCTATGTGTTAAAATGAAACAGGCTCACACAAGGAAAAACCCTGGCCCTTATCAGTGTGACATTGTGGAGTCTCACGATCATAATCCAATATTAGTGTGTGATAGAGGTGCTGCTGGTGGGACCTTGTGAATGACCTCTGCCAGGCTCACCTGCCTCAAGCCCCCAGCACCTCCCTCAGGCAGGAGGATTTGTGATTTTGGGAGGGGAGAAGAAGGTCTAGGACACTTCTTTCCCAATCACTGCCCTTGTGCAAAGTGCTCTGCAAGAAAGACAAGCCATGGGAATAATCACATCTCTCCAAGTCTCCAAAAACTTCCCAAATTTACATCAGGAAGGACTGTGGGAAATATGGAGAACTCTGTGCTGGGGAGATACAGAGGGGCTAAAGAGGAGGTTGGATGCAAATCTGTGCCTCTCTCCATCCATCCACCCACAAAATCTGGCCCTTGCCCCCACTCTGCAGCCACATGTGGCCACTCTGCAGGCCACAATCTCATTTGGGTTCCTGCCCTTTATCTAACAATTTCTCAATTACTCCAGGTTTCAAGGACTTCACCTTTTTGGCGCCTGAATAATCCATTCAAGGATAATCTCTGCACTCCGTGCCCACAGTGCAGGTGATGGTTGGCTCAAAGGTTATTGTATGAAGCAAAGTTTGGCCCCTGGTTCTGTTTCTGGATAAGGATGTTGGACATCAGGAGGCAGCTTTCCATGGTCACCCTCTGCTCTGAGCATGTCAAGGCTTTGCTGAGGAGAACAGAGCTTAAGGCCATCAAACTCTCACATCCAACTAGGATCCATGAAATTCATCTTGTTCCCTCATCTTGCCATCAAATCCCAGCCATTAGGACTCAAAGGGACTCTGAATCTTTCCTCTTTTTGTAAATAAAGAGATGTATATGTTAAAGAATTGTACTTGGATGTGAACCTGAAAAAGCCTTGTGCCAAATGATGGCTTATGAACATTAAATCTCTGCTTGGAGGGCTGCACCTTAGTCCTTCTGGCACCCTGGCATTCCCAAGCCTCCCCCAAAACCCTGCCTGTATCTGTCAGAGCCAAACTGGCCACATGTGCCTGTTCATATTTATCTTACTCTAATCACTCTGGCTCAAGGAAGGACATTTAACATGTCAATCATATTCCCATTACTGTAGTGATTCATTAGTGCAGTGGAATGAGATCCTGAGAGAAATTCTCTTGAAGGAAAGGGGTGGAGAAACAGATTGAGGAGTCTGCAAGGTTAATTCCCTGGAGAATTGCTTTATTTTTTAATGCAGTTCAAATTCAATCATACTTGGCAGCTATTTTAAGGGAAAAACAATTACCTCAGGTGCTAAGACACCATGGAGACAAGGATAACTTGGGACTGGTCTGAGTTATATCCCTAAATACAAACCAGATTAAAGTTGTTCCAAACCAGGGGTAGGAGAAACAGGACAACAAATGGCACTGCTCACACAGGCACCCACACTCACCCAATGGTGAGATCTAAACTTAATACTAAAATTTAGTGTGACCATGGATAGATGATGCTAGAAAACCTTATTTTCCTTTATTTTCCACAGTGTGTACCGAATAATTCCATCAAACCAGCAGCCCAGGCAGCAGCCCCTGCTTGTTTGCACCCCACACAGATCAATGGGATGCACAAGGGCTCCTGAAAGCCCAGCATGGGCTGGCCCAGACTCCAGCAGCTGTTGAGAGCATCCATTTAGAACAGAGACAGTGGAGATCCCTCTCAGCACTACAGAAAGGCTCTTTACGTCATAAATTGTATTTAAAGACTCTTTCAAGGAGACAAGCAAATTTAAGAGGGCAGTTAGCTCCTGGCACTTAGATGCATAACTTTATTTGAGTATTCAATTTCCTCCTTCATTCATAAAGTAAACAATCTGAGTTATCTGAAAGTGACTGTATACTCCTGCAGTGTTTTCTTAAAAGAGTCAATAGGAGCAAGGCGACATAAAATGCTTCAGAGAGCATGACACAGGAAAACACAAGCCTTTAAATTATACACATTCAGGAAACGGTTGAATTCAGCATTTTAGATGGAAAGGTTAAAATGTTTGTGCTGAATTGTATTAAATCTTTCACCAGTAAATCCTGTAGGAAGCAGAACATTTGAAGGAACCTACTTATTCCCAGTGTCTAGGAAAGACTCCCAGAGTTTCAAAGGAAAACGTCCATTAATCTCACTGGACAAGTGCAATCTAATAAAAGCTGTTGTTAAGTTAAGGCAACCTGGTTAAGTGTTTTCCAAATTTAGTTTATTCCCCCACACTCCCCCCAAAAAATCCCTTTTTGGTCTGAAATGGAGAAGCTTTGTTGCTTTTTCAGCCTGAAATAACCTTTTTAGGAAGATTTTCCCAGCTTTTGGAGAACTCTAGCTGGGTGCTGGCAGGGGTGGCCAGGGCTCCTCAACTCCATTCTAGGATGGGTTTGTAGATCCAGGTCCCCCAGCAGGACAAACCCACTGGCCCCTAGCAGCGGTTTCACTTCTCAAACACAATCCAAACTTTATTATATGGGTTTGTTTTACCCCAATTCCACAACAAAATCCAGAGCCAAGAAACCAGGGCCATTTCTGCCACTGAACCCCTGCTGGACCTTTTTCAGGTCACTTTGCCTCGTGACATCCCAGCTCCAATCACTGATGAAATGTGGATGTGACAGATGACTTCTGACATGAAGATGACACCAGAAGGTGCCCTCTTAACTACAGGGTTAAAATGGGTAAGCCATGCTTGAAAGCTGGATAGAGTTTAAACATTTTACCTCTGTTTGACCAAAAACTTCTCTGGGGAAAGGAAGGAAATCAACTGACAAGGCAGCATGTTCTTTCCAAATTAGAACAGAATTAATAATTTCAGTGGAGGACTGAAAATGCACAATTATACTTTTTTTAGAATTTAGAAATTTATAAATAAAGAGGAATTTAGCACTTCTGGAGTACAGAGTGCCTAATCTAAAGCACTGAAATTTTGAGCTTCCCTATAGTCAATTCAGCCTTGGCTGGGAAGGGAAATTCTCAGCTTTCTTACAAAACAAACTCAAAGCAAAACAAACCACTTTTCCTGGTGAGACTTTCATTCAATTCTGCAGACTCAGGAAGCTCCTGAGATAAGCCTCCACTCCAAGGATACATTCCACACTGAAGCCTAGACCTAAGCTGGCAATTAGCAGGAGCAGAACATGCTTAATGAATTACCACCTTTGGGCAGCCTGACTCAGAAGGGAAAAAATAACCTAAACCTTTGCCTTGTGTTTTCTGCAGCCCAGTTGTGCACTTCAATAAAAGGCATCAGTGATAATGAAAAGCATGTCAACGTCCCAAAAAACCTTCTGAGGAAGTCCCCAGATTTCCTGCTTCTGACTAAGATTGAGAAATCACAGCAATTTCTCCCTGGCATTATTCTTCTGTACTCCTAGTTTTGGGTTTCAGTGAGACATTCAGAAGCACTTAAATACTGAGTTTGAAAAGCTTATAAACCTCAGATCAGATTCTGGTTTTGTTTGGATTTGTTTTCTGATTAAGAGGTAAGTAGATTTCTATTTTATCCAAACCAATTTGCCATGAATTAGGGACTGATCTTTAGCCAGCTGCTCTTTGAAAAATCAAAACGAAATTTAATTAGAGGAGTGGAAGCCAGCTATTTTAGAAATTGTGGATGCTATTGTGGTTTTATTTTTGGCTTTTGCCTCTTGCAAGTGGAAGAGGGTTTGGTTGCCATTTATCCAGGCTGCCTTTAAAAACCAAAAGCAACTCCATCTCCAGTGACCTCTCTCAGATTTCTCCAGATGGGTCTGATTTTGTGGTTTTGAGGTTCCAAGCCTCACTGACACCACTGTGGCCAAAATGATTGGTAAGGCACCAACCAAGCCAAAAAGGCGAAGAAAGCCAGGAAAAGTGAAGAGGTATCTAGAGCTCAGAGTAACCATAGGCTTCAAAATGTTTAAGAAAACTTTTTGTATGAGCACAGAGACCTTCTGAAACCTGGAGCTCCTGAGGAGAAGGTGCCAACATCCCAAGGTAGCTCGTGGTGTCTCCAGCCTGCCCTAGCTGTCCCAAAATGGTCTAAAGCAGTGCTTTATAGAAGTCCTGTTTACACTTTGATTCAGAAATGTCCAAAATTTCCAGGGGTAGGAGACAAAGGCAGGTCCAGCACCCTGTCCCCATGAGCAACCCAGGGTGCTCCTGCTATCCCAGCTCTGTCACTTTGAGGTGATGGAGCAGCTGTGGCTCTTCTCTCCCCAGGTTTGGTGCCATTAACACCACAAAGGCATCACTGTCCCCGAAATTGGGGTGCCCAGGGCACCCCACACAGCAGAGAAAGGGGGGAACACGAGGACACAGCTCTGCATCCTTGTCAGCAGGTGAGGGCAAGCAGCAAGGTCAGAGTCAATGGCCTCAGAGCACAGCCCATCCAAGAAGGAGCACGGTTATTAAAACTGTCTGCTCAGAAATGAGCTATCCATTATTAATATTTTAAATTGCTAAATCCTTTCTAGCCGTGTGTTAATATGAGGCAAAGCTGCATGATTTAAAAGCAAAGCTCAAGCCACTGTCAATCACTCCTGGGCACGTAGCAAAGCCTGCTGCAGGAATACTGATGAGACCAACTTTCCTTCTGGGAGAGAAGCTTCTGGAACAGCTTTGCTGGGTCCTCAGCCTCCTTCCAGAAAAGGTGAGGGATGTCTCATGTGTTGGGACTGTCCTGTGACCCACAGACACCACATTCACCACAGGACAAAGCTGGCACAGCAGACTCGTGCTCACAGACCCTTTTCTGTGGGTGCAAGGTTGGATTTAGGAGCAGGCTCTGCAATGAACCAAGAGAGAAATACACTCAAGAATGATTTACTTGAGAAACACACTCAGGAATGATGTCCCTCCACCATTTGTTTTTCATCATGGGCTTTCCACAGACTCCCATGGAACTCCAAGATCCTTCTGGCACCTCAGCACAGAGGAAGGGTTTTCTCTGGGGGAAAGCCTGGTTTTAGGCATGAACTGAAGAAACCCAAGCTGAAGACAGGAGGTTCTGGGTTGCTGTTGGCTGGGATGAAAATAGAGATGGAGGAATGACAGCCTGTATTTATCACTTTTTCCTCCTGACAAAAGGTGATGGCAACATGTTCAGCTACACCTGGGTGCCAACTCAATCCCAAATCTTGGCTTGTTGTTATATCTGCATAATTTAATAAGAAATAGGTACATATTATATCCATGATGACCTAATATGTTAAAAATGCTTTGGGACAGCAGAAAAGCCAGCTTAAAATGCTTTCAAAGCCATTTCCATGGAATGAGGGTCTAACACCACCATCACTCCTGGCTCACCATTAGCTATCCCCTTCCCTATAAGTTCCCTGCTCCTCTTTGGTGCTGTGACATTATTAATGAGGGAGGAAAAATGCCAAGGTCAGGCTCAGGAGTGGCAATCACCCCATGCAGTGGTGGCCTTGCCAGTGACAGAGCAGCCACAGCATGGGGAACGTGCTCCCACAAAGCAAACAAAGGTGGATCTGAATCAAGTGCCTCCCCAAAAGGCCACTCACTTTCTGGTGCCCTTTGAGCAGCAGCAGCTTCCCCGTTGAACATTCCTGCTGCAGATCCCTACAGTCACACACAGGGTGTCTGTTACAGCCTCCAGGGGTAAATGATTAACACCCATTCCACCTTGGTGCTCACCTCAGTCCTCCTCCTGCAGGAGGGGTGGGGTCTCCAACCCCCTGGCTGAGGCCACAGCACTAAAAGCAGCTTTAGCACCCCCCAGTCACATGTCACAATGGGCTCCTGGGGCTAAATGCCCATCCTTTCTATTCATTTAATGAGCTGGAGCTGTTCTTTATTGCAAGCAAGGAGTGAACAGATGGGAGGAATGACACCAACACCTGCAATAACAGTGACACAAGGGCCCTGCTCCACCTCCTGTCTGTGCCAACTTCTCTTTTCTTCCCAACAATCTCTCAGGTGCTCCCACAGGAGGGTCAGTCCTGTATCTTTCCCTAGGGAAGGGAAATGTGAGCACAGGTGAAACTGGAGCAAGGGCTGGAAGGTTCTACGAGTCTTTCCTTGGAGCCATTTGCTTGGTTAGGAGGAAAAAATCATAAGAAGCATCTTACTTTGCTCTTTTTTTATCCAGCTTTCCCCCCATGTGTACTTGTTTGCACTCATTCCCAATGCCAGGGCTTCCAAAGCTTTCCCAGGCATGAAATAACTAGTTTTGCCTCCAAACCAAGACAGAATCTTCTACTTGAATGATAAAATTTTTCTACTTCCTCCTGTTTTCTTCTAGGTCATCAGGAAATGCAAATAGCATCCCCTTTATGAGGTTAATTGCTTCTGTAGGAGAGTTGCTGAGCAGTATTACCTTGCACCAGCTGAGAAATTGGCCCTGGGAGCAGCTCAGGCTCCAACATTTTCAAACAGCACAATGGTCAAGGTCTGCTGTTGGCCACATTTAGCACTGCTGTGGAAATGCTTGCAATAAAATCTTTCCTGAAATTCCAATATTAATGCATTTCCTAATGATGTTAAGGAGAGCCTGCATGAAGAGGGCAAAGGCTGGTAAACCCCAGGAGTCCCAGGGCATTAGAAAACTGTAGGTGAAGATTTTTTTTGCCAAGTTTGACTGTAAAAACTGTCCAAAACTCCTCTGCATCCTTCTTCTTAACACCTACTGTATCCCTGACATTTCACCTGTGGTGGTGCTCTTGGATAGAAGTTTTACTGGAACGTGGGGTCGAGGTTTTTCAGAGACGACAGCTGGAGAGGAAAAGCTCCCTTTAACTAGAGCCTTTCTGGAATGTGCTGCTCAACAAGCTTCCCTTTGAGGAGGAACTTCTTTGAAATAAAATCACTTTGCAGAAGGTGTTATTGCTCCTCATTAAGTGTATTCTATGTAAATTTGATACGGAACAGAAGAAATTCTTGGAGACACCACCTCCTACCAACCCTGGCCACAAAGCTTTCTCCAGGAAGGACCACCTGATGTGATGAAAGCACTGGTGTAGTTTGTTTTCTTCTTCTATGCATACAATGGTGAGATTGAATATTCAGCTCTGCTTTAGCTGCTGCACGAGTAAATAGCCTGGATATTTAATTACTGCAGCACATTGACCTGGAAAGCAATGTTTTCCTGGCTGGCACATGACACCAATTTGGCAAAAAAACCCCAAAACATTGGAGAGGAGCAGCGAAGCAGTGGACAGGGACTGGGAAGGAACATGGAATTTACCTCTGTGTATCACCAATCACTTCCAGAGATATTAAAAGCCAGCAACAGAGCCCTACACCCCTTCACCCCCTAGAGCACTGCTGTACCTTCCACCTTCTTTCCAGGAGAAATCTCTTGAATCCACACAGTACTTCACAGACTTTCCAACCACAGGACGAAGGAAAGGAAAGGGTCCCCATCCCTTATAACCACAGTGGGCATGTTCCCCAGCTGGCACAAACCAGCCAGCCCTGGAGCACAGCTTCTCCTGCGGGCTGTGTGTCCCCAAGGCTTCTGCAAGGATCACTCCAACACCTCTGCCAGCTGGGTGGTATTTGCAGCTTAGGCAGAGCCCAGGCAGCAGCTGAGCTGCCACACAAGTTGTGCTGAACATTTCTGTGTGTAGCACAGGAAAAATGATGGTTCTGTGCTCCAGCAGAAGTGACACCCCATTAGAGAGTCTGGGGCTTCGGGGGTCCGGCAGACATGAAACCACAACTTTCTATTTTCCATGCACAAACCTAAAGCAAACAAACTTCTTTTTTTTTTTTTTTTTTTTTTTTTTTTTTAATTGATTGTCTGGNTTTTTTTTTTTTTTTTAAGCAGCTGCTTGGGTGAGCAATGATTTTATTGTGCTATTAATATGACCATAAACAAGAACAACATGTGTTTATAGGCTCAAGTGCTTCAATACTCGCTCGCTGACTTGGTAGAAATCACCGTGGCATCAGTTTAAAGTGCAAAATGGAGCAAATCATTGTAGCCATGTTGTAAAATCATCTGGGCAGGCAACCTTTGAACAAAGGCAATTGATAGCTCCAAGGCAGCTGTACAACAGCAGTAAACAGAATAGTTGTCCACAAGTCACCAGACCTGCAGGAGAGCAAATATACCCCATGCCTTGGAAGGGGAGGGAGCACCAAGGGGGCTGGGAAAGGTTTGGGAAAGAGAAGTAAAGGTTGTTCTCTGAAGATGACAGAGCTGCTGTTGGCACAGAAGGTGGGCAGAGTCCAACCTGGCTGGAGCTAGGAGGGGTGGGACAGTGCCTACTGTGGGGACAGCCCATGTCCTGGTCAGCTGCAGGGTCTGGTTCTCCCACACCTCAGTTTTGTGTCTGATCTCCTCCAATCCTGCCACCCCAAACATTCAAATTCCTGTGACAAACTGTGTGGAGGAGCAGGAGGCTGTAGGAACAGGATTGAGGATGCAGCAGGACCTGGGAAGAACCAAACTTTCCCGTGGTTTTTGTTCACACCTATTGGGGCAAATGCTACTCTTTGCCATGTAATAGGGGGTACAAAGGGATGTGGATTCTCTAGGGAGGGACTCCAAAGTGGCAGCTGAGGAGGGAATGGCTAAATATTGCATGGATCCCCCTGGATGGGAATCTGCAAGCCTGGGACCTGCACAGGGGTGCTGGCTCCTCTGACCTGGAAGGAAGGAGTTTCTTCTGTCCCACAGGGCTGGGCAGACATGTTACCTCTGCCATAAGGAGACCAAGGGACACAAATCTGCAGGGATGGCTCCTGCCTTGGGAATGGCAGTGAAAGATTGGAAGACACCCCCAGGAAGTGAAAAATGACACTGTGGATGATGTCACCCAGTGAGGGCAGGGAGTGGGCAGGAAGGAAAAATTACACATGTCCCAGTTGTTTCACTTCTTGTCCCCCTGCCTCGTTTCGTCTGTCACCAGCCCCCGGAGCATCCTGACACTCGGTCGACGGTTACCAACAGGCAATAAATAAAACCTCTGGAGCCACTGGTGTCAACATCTTGGCATTGTTTAGGTCTCCTTGTTTGCCTTTAAAATAACTCTCCTCCTCAGGGTCATGCAGATGAAAAAGTGAGGACCCCCTGCCATCATCCACAGAAATCATCTTGCCATGACTTGTGCTGCGCCGCCTTTTTTTTCCTGCCCTGCAAGGTTTGGGTTTTGGGGAGCTGCCTGGGAGCCCAGGAGCTCATTACCCAGGGCTCTGCTGCCTCTTGCCAGCCTGTGCCTTGACACGTCACCTGGGGCGCCAGCAGGTCTCCTGAGCTCAGCCACATCACCCATCCCCTGAGTCCCAGAGGGACATTTTGGGCTGGATTTGGGGTGGTGTGCCCCACCAGCCCCGTGCTGCTGCCTTATCTGCTGCCTGGCTGTGCCTGGCTCTGCTGAGGATGTTGGCCAGCCAAAGAGGGGAAAAACAAACGGTGGAGATGTGGATCCGTGGTCAGAGCCTGGCCCTGCAAACATGGTGTGCCAGTGCTGGGCCTGGCACTGGAAAAATGCCATTCCATGACAGCCTTTGCCCTGGCACTGGAGCCTGGCATCGTGCAGGCTGCTAATGAAGCTCTGGAGGCACAAGAAATACTCCTCCAAAGACAGTTTTCATCCATGGGCTTTGATAAAAGGGTGGCTTGCACCCTCATCATTCTGCACAGACCAGCCCCTGCAGGGGACCAGTGCTCCCCAGTGCCTGGAGCATCTCCTTTCCTCCAGCAAGGGTTGCATGGTGGAAAGCATCATCCTCCATTTCAGCTGAGTTGTGACTTGATGTCAGATTCACTCTCCCTGATCCTCTTTAGCCTGTTGTTTATAATAAAAATCAAGTGATCCATCTCTTCTGACAAGAGGAAGAGTTGCTCCAGGAAGCCCTGGACAGGTCAACTTCTATATTAAGGAACTATTACTTGACAGTTTCCTGGCCATAAATAGCTGTATAGCAAGGCTGGGGATTTTATTTAGAAATAACAAATAAAGTAGGCCATAAGTAACTTCATGACCCTGCTCCCCCTTCATTTCCCACCCTTCAGTAGGGTCTACTCCTCACCCCCAGCTTCCTTGGGACTTACAGGACCCCCATTTCCCACTTCTGAGGTGCTGCAGAAACAGCTGCTGCCAGCTTTTGGAAGTGTGGTTTTGCATCACTGAAGATCTTTTGCTACAGCTCAGCTCCAAGAAATTGTTTTCTACTTGGCCTTCATTAAAATAATTAAAAAGCAATCTGCTCTGCATGGCTGAAAGCTGGAAATCCTCCACTCAAAACATCCCCAAAACTGGATTCAAACAATTACACCTCCAACACATCCCTTATTTTTCAATCCCTCAAGCCTTTCTTTTAAGTTTTGGAGGACTAACTTCTGATTTTCTAATGCTCACACTTGGCAACATCAAAACCAATCAGGAAATACAAAAGAAAAACCCAGCATTTTAGTATTCTTTTATTATTGGGAGGTTTTGACCATTTTTGTCATGTCGTTTGCCTAAAATAATAATAAAAACCTCTTTGTTTGGAGCTGGAAAGGGAAGAGCAGCGTGTTTATTTCATGTATGACTCATCAGCTCAGTGTTGATATGCAAAACGCTTCAGAAGCTAACACTCTATAGAGATGATCATTTTTAATATAAAACAGTAAATGTTTAAAACAACCATTCTTTTTTTTTTTTTTTTCTTCCTGTTGTGGCCAATAAAACATAAGGCAGGCCACGTAGCTTACATTTTAATAAAATTAAGTTATTTGGTGCCATGTTATTACAGTCTTTTATTGGAAAGTGGAATAAATTGCACACAGTGGAGTCATAGGAGGGAGAAATCACTGCGAATAAACATAGATTCTGGGATGCATTTATTTGCTGGTTTCATCTCAGAGGAGGAAGGCTCTCCCCAAGAAAACGGAGGTGGCCCCGGGGTTCCAGCCTTGGGGAGGCAGCCCTGTGCCGCTCTGGGGAAGGATGAGCTTTTTGGGGAGCTGGTGCCACAGTGGGGTCATCCCAGCCCCATCCAGCTGGCGTTTTCCATGGGCATCCTCCAAGAGAAACCTGTCCTGTGGCTGCGGCTCAGTGCCTGCAGTCCCGGGGCGCTGGGGCAGCTCATCCTGCTGCCTGCTGGGCAGCCAAAAACCATTGGTCCCGAGGCTTTCTGCTGCAGGCTGGGGGTTCCTAGGCCAGTGCCAGGGCACACCAGGAGTCCTGCCGGAGGGGCACGCTCAGCCCAGGCTGTGGGGCCATGCTGCTGGGGGAGAAGCTGTAATCCTCGGGCTCGAACTTGAACTCGCCGTGGCCGCTGGCCAGTGCCTCGTCCGGCTGGCTCTGTGCCTGCCCAGGAGGGAAGCACAGGGCTGTTAGGAAGCACCATCAACCACTGTCATGGTGCAGAGGTAGGACTGGCATGGATTAGGAACAGGGTGGGTTATCCCTGATGCTACAGTTCCCTTCAGAGCAGCCCAGAGCTGGGCAGGAAGCATGCTGCACCCCCTGCAAGCATAATGACCAAACAAAGAGGAGGCATCTTTGATGAAATGCAGAAAGATCTGCATTTATTCATTTATTAGCTATGTCCAGTTTGGAGATCTTTAGGTGTGTGTCTATTTTTTCAGAGTACAGCACAAACCAGATTTCTTGGTTTCAAACAAAAAAACCTTATCCCACGTGGTGTAACCAGTGCTGCACCAGGCCCTTGGGTTCTGGGGCTGAGCTTTCTCTCCAGACACACACGTCCAGCTAAGGGAGGGCTTAGACTCAGCATAAAGACAGTGTTGGGCCACAAAATTTTGATTTTGGGTTTATTCAGAGCCTTTTACTTCCTATATCAAGGTGAAATAGCAACCAGCCCCTAAGGAAAGCTAGGGACAGAAATGTGGCCTCTGACAGCATCCCAGCTCTATGGTCACCGAGCCCCTCAGGGCTGTAAGGTGCAGATAACACACACCCAGGGAGCCTTTTCTTGGGAGCCATAGAGGATTCCACCCTGGGCTGATCTCCTCAACTCAAGTGTTGTGTTTTCATGGCAGGAGAGGGGAATCAAACTCAGCTCTGCGCTGAAGCCACAGCAGAGCTTGGACACCCCAGTTCTCCACTGCAGCATGAAAGATGCCATGGGAAGCCAGCAGGCTGGAGACTTTTCTCGTCCACAGCACCTTGGCTCATGCTCCCTGCTTGCCTCAGCCTGAGGGAGTCCATCCAGTGCAATTAATTAATTGCTTCACCTCATCAAGGCCCCCCCAGGACTGTGCCTGTGGAGGTGTGTGGATCCTCCACCCCAGCAGGAGATGGCTCTGGGCCTGTCCCTTACCTGGGACACCGACACAATGGTTTGTCCAGGGTACTGGGAGGTTGTGCTGGGCTCTGACTTTAAAGTGACCGTGCTGTCTGAGTTGGTAATGGAAGAAGGGGAGTTGGTGGCTGAAGTCGTGGATCCTGGAAGACAATTGGTAGAGGGCAGTGAGGCAATGTAGGTGCAAATCTGCTCTTAAAGAAATTTATATTTTAACAACAACCACGACATCTCACAGCATGACTCTGCTGTTTTCTTTCTACCACATTTGTGTCAGAAAACACTTTTTGTTTTTTTATAGGCTGTCAAGATGCTGATGGAGGAGGAGCAACCCTTTCACAATCTGGCAGTGTTTGTTTTTTTTCCCCATTACTCAATTAAGCCCAAATCTCCTCAAACATGAGCATTGGAGCCAGATGCCCACAGCCCAGAGGAACCTCACAAGAATATGACAGCACTGAGATTTCCCACTGAGCATTTTCCTATCACACGAGGTCTATGCATAAATACAGGCCCCAAATCTAAAGCAATCACCAAGGAAAAATTCTCATTATATTCGAACTATCATAATTTCCTACAGAAGAGGAAACATTGTGAACTGTGCTCCAAGACCCCAGGATGGACCATAACAGCACTGTACCTGTTGAGGCTTTGCCTTTGGTAATGTTTTTAGGCTTCCTTTTCCTCGTCTGGATGCTTTCCTTTTTCATGGCCAGAGGTCGTGGTACCTTGACATTCATAAAGTTTGGAATCATTAATATTGTATTTTATTCAGCTCTTTCCCACACGTGTTGCTCTCCTATTTCTGTACTGTAGCTCATGCAAAGCACCTAAAGTCCTTGTCCTTCACTAAGAGCTATTTTTCTCTGCATCAGGCCTTGGCTGGAAGATATATAAGGCTAACAGCTAAGGCTTTCCCACAAATTTTGTTTTTTTCCTTTATTTCCTATTTTTCTTTTCCTGATTTATTAGTGACCTTTGTGATAGAGCACTATTAAATTACACTGACAGACTGAGAGTCTACAGGGCTCAGAGGGAATGGGCATGGGGTAAAGAGGCTTCAGCCTTCATGGAGGGATGGAGTCTCCTCTTTGGCTGGTGGACATGTCACCAACAGCTCCCATCCTCTGAAGGTAAATGTTATCAGCCAATCCCCATGTGGGATCCTCAGCCTCCTTCACGCATTCTTAATTAGGACATAGAGAGGAAATATGCTCCTTATCTCAGACTGGGTTTGGGGAGCTTCAGCCTCCAGCTGCTGGAGCCTAGTAAGCTTTCATTTCATGGAATCCTAGGATGGTTTGGGTTGGAAGGGATCTTAAAGATTATAACTCCTCTGCCATGGGCAGGGACTCCTTCCACTATCCCAGGCTGCTCTAATGCCCATCCAGCCTGGCCTGGGACACTTCCAGGGATGGAGCATCCACATCTCTGGGCAAGCTGAGAGCATTCTAACATTCCAGCCTCACCCTGGAGAACCCCAGCAGACTGAGCTTAAGGAGATGGGACTGCGGTATAGCTCTTCTGGGTCCAGTCTAGAGGCCGGCCCTTCCAGAGCTGATCTCCTAGCCCTGCTGGGCAGTGATCCCAAACCCCAGAGGGTCCCTGCTGGTGTGGACATGCTCCTCACCCCGTGGAGCTTCATGTACAAGCCGCAGGCATTGCAGACGGGCTCGCCCTCGGCGTTCCTTCTCCACAGGGTGGTGTTGGTGGTGTGGCAGTTAGTGCAACAGAGGCCAGCACGTCTCGATGAGGACTTCAAAACAAACAAACAAACAAACATGTGAGTGCACACGCAGCACTGATGATCTGGGAAGTTTCCTTTCGTACCAAAGTGAAATCTCCAAGTACACCGTATTCCCGGAAAATGGGAAACGCGCGCGAGAGCCAAATTCAGATGAAAGAAATGACATTCAAATGAGATCACTCTAATTTGCAAGTGTTTGTTTGGTTTGGGGTTTTTGAATTTGTCTTGGTTTGGAGGGGGTTTTTTTGAGATGGATAAACCTGGAAAATATCCTTGCAACTAATTTCACAAACTTCCCACAAATCTGCTGAAAGTGTTCAGAACTCTGAGCATGGAGAACTTCCCTCCAGGACACCCAGTCAGATGGTGAAAGAGATGGAAAATGCCAGCTGGGCTTTAAATTCACAAAAACTCCTCATGCTTTAAGTGAACACTTCTGTTTTCCTGCACTCAGAGCTACCACTAAAGTTAGAAACATCCCAATTAATCTCTGGATTAAGACAACTGGAATCAGTTGTCTGAGCTGAGTAGAATCAAACTGAACTGGTCCATGACGAGAAGAGGGAGGTTATTCTTCAAGTCTCACAGATAATCTGTTCTCTTACAGGCTGTAGAAACACCCTGCAGACATTAATTAATGACATATTTTGTGAGTGCAGTGGTTGCTGGCTCTTAAACCTTAATAATTCCAAATGGAGAAGGAAAATATTCTGCTAGATGCAGCAAACTAATTTCTGACAACTTCCCTCCAAGCTGCTGGAAAATTCACATCTCTCTTTATACAGAATTGTCAGTTCAATAGGCATTTCATTTGAGAGTTTTTTAACACCAAGTATTGAAACTATTTTAATAAAAGACCTCACTAGGTGTAAGATACCTGTGGCATAAGTAATACCTCAGGCTCTCCACATTCAGGTGTCTAAATATGTTCTTCAGTCACCAGAAAAATTGCTTTGAATCCACTTAAAGGCAGACGAAATGTGATGGAGGCAATAAAGGACTTCCTGTTTGTTTATTTTTCCATTATTGCTTGATATCCTGACTGAGCAATATAAAGAATGAGGTGGGAAGAGGAGGAATAAAAATGAAATGTTTTTACAAGGTTAACAGTCAAATAAAGATCAGCTTTGAATTTCAAGAGGCACAAGTGACATGCCCTAGGTTTGATTCACTCGTTGCTCAGCAAAGAGGTCTCAGCAACTATTTGCAAATAATGGCATCACTTTGGGAATTATTCAGCTTACAAGAAATAACCAGGCAAAAATAATAATACACCAAAGCATGAGCTGACAAACCTGGCACAGAGGATGAGACAGCAATCTTTGTCCCTGATAAGGGACATGGTGTCACAGCAAGATCCTGGGGTACAGAGTGGCCTTTAGAGCCTTTCAGCTGCCAGAGCTGTGCTGCTCTTCTCTGTAACCAGGAGGCACCTGAGCTCTGGTGGGAGCAGAGGGAAGTGCTGAGCACCTGAAGGAAGCAAGGATTCTGAGGTCCAGCTCCTCCTGTGGGTGAATTTGGAGCCACTCAGCCCTGGGATAACTGTGCCTGCTGCAATCTGTCCTTGCCTGCAGATGGAGAAAGATCAGTGCAAAGCCCCTTGGAAAGTCTCAGATTTTCTGGGCCACCACAGATCACTGTCCCTGTTTCACAGGATGTTTTGTCCACAGCTTGCAGATGAGGTGGCAATGAAACCTGTGGCTCTGGTGGCCCAAGGGCCATGCCAGCCCTGCCAGAGCTCTGCCCACCCTGCCAGCACTGCATCACAACCTGCTCCTGGTTGGGACAGGGACAAGTGCCTTCTATGCATCCTGAATGTCTCTCTGCAGGCTGGCCCCTCCTCACACAGCCAGGGAGAGAAGAAACCATCCTACATCACCAATAATACAATTTATACCTCAGAAACCCTGTGAGAACCTGCCCCTGCACCACAACCTGCCAGCTTAGCAAGGAAGAGGCAGTCAAGGCTACCACTGCTCACTGAAGGACGATGGTACAATACATTATTGCTGGTTTCCCAGCAATTCTCTTGAAAGAAAATGCATTTCTGCCTGCCTCCACCCCACTCTCTTTGTACCATTCTGACCTTGTCTAGGAAGTTGTTGACTTCAACATTGTGCTCAGTGTTTATTTATACAAATGCACCATACACTCAAACAAAAACTCTTCACAGACCTGTCTTGACAGCCAAGTGCTGCTGATAAGCTCAAGGAATGGTGAGTTGGTGCCTATTGAATTAACTGTGTGTAAGAGCTGCTTGGAGAGCCCAAAAAATTCAAAGCCAGCAGGGAAGATTCTTCTGGAAGAGACCAAGCTATCAGACTTTGCTTCAACTCTTTTTCAATGGTGGAAAAAAACACACCGGGTTTCACAGGAAAAAAAAAGGCACTGAACCCCCAGATTTAATCAGTGCTTCTATGTCCCCATTTCCAACAGATTTGAGGGACCTGTGGTTTACAGGAAAGAAGTTATAGCAAAGTGTGCTGAGATATCTGGGCTTAACTTGTGAAAGTGGGGAACTCAGTTCAACAGCATCCTCTTAGATTTGCCTTTGTTCCTACAGCTCTGGGCAGTCCTGCACCTTGGGGAATGAGGGAGCAGTAAGAACTGAGGGGCAGAAGAAAACCAAGGCACACAGCATCAGATGGCTCTAGGTTCCTATTAGACTGTCCCAGGGCTGTGATTCATTCCCTAAACATGTTACCAAACCCACGGCGCATTGCAAAGTGTAAAAAAGGACAGGTTGAAAAAATTCCTCCTGAGCTGAGGTGGAAAAAATATTTTCTGAGCCGAGCTGGAAGAATTCAGCTCCAGGTTAGTTCTTCAGGTCTGGGTGGTGTGGGAGCTACTGAGAACAGAATGGCCACTGCATCTGCGCCCCATGCTCCACTGTGCAGAGCAGAACCCCCTAACAGGGGAATTGCATCTGCTGTTCAGCTTCACCAGCTGCTCTGGTTGCAAAAGTGATTTCGATTTTCAGACTAGGTCTAAGATATCATCTTGTGAAACACACCAAGAAACTTTGGTTAGAAAAGGTGCTGCCTAAAACAAAGTGCTGCCTCTATCCTCCTGTAACGCAAACCCTTTCTGTTGAGAGCCATAGGCTTTTGAATCCAGACGCAGGCTGGAGCAGAGTGGCTGTCCCTGCTGCATAGAGGACGTTGCCCTTATCTCAAAAAAAAAAAAAAAAAAAAAAAAAAGGAAACAAAAAATGAAGTGGAAATTACACACTTGCATGCTCTCCCTCCAGCCATGCAGGAGCAGGCTGAGCTGCAGGACATCATTCCTCCAGTGTTACCTGGGCAGTGTTGTGTTCTCTTCTGAGGGACTTTGCTTTGTGAAAGCAGAAGTCAGAATAACTCCCAGTGCAGTGTCTACATACAGAGCAAAGGTCGTAACGAAAAGGATGAAAGAAACCATTTTTCTTTCCTGAGTCTGTATTTCACTGCACTGTGAAAAGCGATTTCACTGTTCCTACAGCCACAGTCACTGCATTCACTGCTCTGCCCCCAGGGCTGGCATCCTCTTGCCCATCATCAGTAGATCGATCCCTCTTGTTCCAAAAGGGCAGAATTTGTTGCAACAAGACATTTTGCGTCCTTGGGAAAACCCAAGGTTTCAAAATGTTTCGTTCCAAGGTCAGAATGGAAAGTCAAAATTGCAGCCCCTTTCTTATCCATAAACCAAAATCCACTGAAGTATTTCAACCCTAGCAAAACGCTTCCCCTTGACAAGAATCAGCTCTTCCATTTAAGCTTTATCATTGTTGTACTTATTGCCAAAATAATAAAAAATTTTGGAAGCACTTTGGTAATTCCCAACTATATTTGCTCATCTCTGGGAAACAGCTTTAATTCTGAAAACAAGTGTTTTCCATCAGAAAACTTTGTTGAAATGTTTGTTGAAAAATGCCTGATGGGTGCTACAGATGAGGCTCAGGCAGGGTGCAGGCAATGCATACCTGTCTCTCTTTCCATGTGCTGAAATAAAATACGGAATCGCAGCAATATCTCCAATTCCCTCAGGGAAAAGCCACTAAAAATCCCCTAGAAATTAATCCAGTGACACATTTAGATGCCAGTCTGAAATGCAGGGTTGGATTTGAACTGGTCTGCACCTCTCTCTATGCACGGGTTGTGTTTGCTCTGAAGAAATCAGCAGCGTAACTCTGAGATCTGTGGCACAGCAGCGACTGGGGGTTCAGATTTAATGTCATCACATTTAAGGAGACAGAAGGATTTTGGAGACAGGCAAATCCTGTTGAATAATGCTGAATATTTCACACAAATGCCTTGATTCTAATGTGATGAACAAAACAGGGGGATTTTCCACGGAGCTACTACTCATTTCATTTTGCAAATCCAGAGCTGGGGTCGGAATCAGAATGGAACATCTTGCTCAATCTCAACTTTTTTTGTCTTTTCCTGACTGGTTTTCATACACAGGAACTTGTCACTTTTGGGTTATTGTTAATAATTTGTTTTGCAATACAAAATATTAACTGCAGGAATACACCCCTAGTGAAAGCCCAAGGAGCTCCCAGCTGTTCCCCAGAAGGGCTCCAACAAACATCCTGTTTGTAATGACAGCGTCTGATGACAAGCTCGAAAACCAAAACTGTTACCACCAAATTTAAACATCCCAAAGCGACTCAACAAA
>VXBI01006779.1:283435-318542 GCA_013397375.1 Toxostoma redivivum | reverse complement strand
TAACCCCAAAATTAAACATCCCAAAGCGACCCAAAAAAAAAAAAAAAAAAGAAAAAAAAGAAAAAAGATGTGCCTTTCCTCTCTCACCATGGGATCCCAATTGGAGGAAGCCCAATATTGCATTGACAGAGGGAATTAATACTTTAACCAGCAGGGAAAGCAGGAACTGCCAAACCCCAAGTTTTCCCTTTAGGCAGGAGGGTGAAAGCAGCGGGGAGCAGGGCCCCATCCTGCTCCCATTGTGAGCAGCCACAAACCCAGCTCAGGACCAGCCCTGCCTCCTGTTCAACTGCTCTGCCTATACCCTGTCTGTCTGCATGGAGAACTAGGAAATAATAGTAATAATAATAATAATAATAATAATAATAATAATAGTAATAGGAGTAGTAGAAGAATACAATACAAAACACCCAGTGTAGGAACAGAGCCAGGAGAAGCCCGCAGGTCCAGACTACAAGCAAGAATGACTGCTCCTGCCTGGGGCCCTGAGACCCCTCCAGTCCCTTCAGCCCTGTCTCCACTGCCCACCATTCCTACCAGGACAGAAACCTCTCTGCCTTCATCCCATTCCCCCTGACCCCAGTCGGTTCTGTGCTGCAACAAGGCTGTCCTGCATTTAATCTGCGGGAGGACAGTGGGTCAAACACACCCTAACACAAGTACAGAGACCCCAACAGCCATCGTGGCAGCCCCCAGCCCGTGCCCTCCTGCCAGCCCCGGGTGGAGCAGGGGATCCCGGCGGGGTTTCCCTCTCTTACCAGCCTCTTCTGCGGCTTGAGCGGCCGGTTGATGCCGTTCATTTTGTGGTAGAGCCCGCAGGCGTTGCACAGGTAGTGCCCGGTGCCGTCCTTCCTCCAGAGCGGGGTGGACATGGCTCCGCAGTTCACGCATTCCCGGCCGTCCCCGGGGAACTCCTCCAGGTACTCTGGAATAAACACGGCGGTGTGAGGGTCAGGAGCCATCCCCAGCACACGGGCATGTCCCCGGGAACCCAGCGGGAGAGGGTTTCCAATCCTCTGTGCCCCAATCCTAGGGGAAATCTCTGTCCGGAGAGAGTTTACTTCCACCCTAAAAGTGTGACCCAAATCCCTTTATTTCCTCCACACCTTAACCTTTTAATATTTTGTTCAAAGACCGCCTATTCCCCCAAGTCTTCCCCGAAAGACGCCAAAGGGATGAACGTGGCTGGGGTCTCTCCCTGGGATGGGGAGGCGCGGGGTCATCAGCGGGAGAGTGCGATGTTATCCCGCCGTGCAAAAATCAATGGGAAAGGGGCAAGATGGGGCGATTTTCCTGATTTCCATCACGAAACACACCCAGCCTCTGTCCGGGGGGCAGAGCTGCCCGCCGAGAGATGCCGGGCTGGCACCCGCGGGGCTCCCGGGGTCCCCAGGTGAGCATCACCGGCCGCCCGCGGCCACAATTCCTGCTAGAGAGACTCCTCCTCACTTTCTCTGTCTCCGCGGAAAAAAAATGAAAATTCCAGGGAAGGAGCCGCGGAGCACCGTCCGCGGTCCATTCCCTGCTCCGAGCGCGGCTCGGCGGCAAACGGGCAGCCTGGAGAGAAACCGGGGCACCTCTCAATCGAGAGTCGGCCTTTTTCCTCCTACTGCTTTTTTCCCATCTTTTAAAAAAAGAACTTATTCTTCTTGTTCTTTTCTTACGAGGAAAAATACATTTTAATATTGTTTTAAAATCTTCGATCGGGTTAATAATGTTGCAACGGAAAGAAAAAGGAAAGAAAGCAAAACTTTAAAAGGGGGAAATGGAAAATAGAAATAAAATGTAAAGAGAAAAGGTAAAGAAAATATTGCAGTAATTTACTGAATTAAAAAAAAAAAAAAAAAAAAAGAAAAAAAAAAAAAAAAAAATTGAATTCTACAAAAAAGATTTAAAAANAATTAAAAAAAAAAAAAAAAAAAAGGAAAAAAAGAGAAAGAATAATTTAGGCTACTTGAGAGAGTTTACACTATCCAAGAGCAAAAATAAACGGCAGCCGCTATCCTGGATACTAAAGCACCGAATTCAAAGTGCAGAAAAGATTTCTGAGGCATCAACTCCCTTAGCAGGACGATCCTTTCCCGCACAATGCAAAGGATTTTCACAAAGAGAAAACCCTGGAAAGAAACTGCTGCCCAGCACCTCCGGCGTGGGAGAAAAAGCCGAGCCGGGGAAGGAGCCCGGTGGGGAGGGGGCTGCTTCCCTGCTTCAACTTTGTTCTTGGAGTGAAGATAAGATAATTCGGTTCACCGCAGTAAAGATGATAACGCGGCTGAGATCTTGAAGTGGCTTTTAAAGGACTTTGCAAACCACAGCCGGAGGAGGCTGTGGAGTGCCCCCGGGGCTATAAACCCCGCGCACGAAGAGCCCTGTTAAATCAAGCCCAAAACTTTATTTGCTCAGAGCTTGGTTTAAAGGGACTCTCGGAGCGGGTGCAAAGGAATTGAAGTTTATTGTTCAACGCCTGAGCGCCTTTCGGTGTCTCCCCAAAGGCCGCAGAGCAATGCAGCTGCGGACCTGTTTGGGCGAAGGCAAATGAGGAGACCCAGAGTCTGTTCAAATATAAACTAATTTACCACAATAAATTACTTAAAAGGGAGGGAGCTATAAATCTGCCCCGCTAATTTAAACACAAAGGTAAGTATTGAAGCACAGGCACAAAGTCGATATTGTGGGAAGGAGATACCGAGGGGGTGGTGGGGGGGTGGGGAGGGAAGGGGTTGAGCGGCCTCTGCTTCTCTGTCCTCCGGGGGAATTGCTCTGCTTTGAAACATGGTCTTTGCCCTTCTTGTCACACTCGCACTCCCCTCCCTTATCCCACCTCTGCTCAGGGTCAGCCGCACATAGCCCGTTCCTGGACCATCTCCCCATCCCTGCATAAAATCATCCTCTCCCGTCGGGAATGCCAGCGGGACAGCTCATCCCGGGGCCGGGCCACCGAAAAGCAGAGGGGATGATATAAGGGGTTGGGATGGGGTATGGGATTGGGATGGGGCACGGGAATGGGATGGGGTACGGGATTGGGATAGGGATGGCTCCCACCCGGCGGCCCGAGACGTCGCTGAAGGGCTGCGGCGACCTACCGAAAGTGGACCTGCGGCCGGGCAAGGCCGCCTGCCTCGTCTGCAGGCTGTGCAGCACGCTGCTCTCAAAGTGTCCGGCCGTCCAGGAAGGCGGTATCTCGGGGGTCACGTAGGCGGGGTAGGGGCTGGAGTAGGACCCGTTAACGGAGCGCACCAAGGCGTTGCCGTACTGCTCCCGGCCCCCGCCGCCCAGCAGCAGGGGCCCCTGGTAGGCGCCGTCGCGGCCCGAGGGGCTGCTGCCCGGCGGGCTGTGCGAGTACGAGAAGCCCGACGGAGGGTGGGGGCTGCCCGCGTTGAAAGCCGCGGCCTCGCCGCCGCTCTGCCCCCAGCCCGGGGGGTTGCCCAGGTGGCTCTGGTGCGGCTCGCAGCCTTGCAGGTAGGGCAGCGTCTGGAGGACGGAGGGCACCCGGGTGGTGGGCACGTAGACGGGCGAGCCGGCCGAAGAGTGGAGGAAGTTGCTGGAGTCGTGGGAATAAGCCGACTGGCCATGGTTGGGGGTGAGGGCCAGACCCTGATACATGTTCCGTCCTCGGCGGCGGCGGCTGCTCAGGGCCCGGCCGGCTGCGGCCCGGCGGTGCCGAGGGGCTCACTCAGAGGAACCTGGAGGGAGAACCGAGAGAGCAGCAGGCTGAGACCCCGCACACACCGGGCACCCGACGGCGTTTCCCCCGCCCAAAACGCCTCTTCCCTGCCTCAAGCAGGGACTGAAATTTGTAATTTTTTTCCCTTTGTTTTGTTTTCCTTTAAACTTTCCTCTGAGCCACGGCGGGAATTAACCTCCTTGGAACAGGCAGCGACTGCTCTGGCACCTTCCTTCTCCCCGCCGTCCGCCTGGACACCTCCAACGGGCCGGAAAAACACTCCAACAATTAATTTTTTTTTCCCGCAGTAGTATTTCCCTTCCCGTCCTATTTTTTTTTCCCAAACTCAGGGCCTGGAGCGCAGCTCAGGGCCTTGTTGGCGAGGATGCGGCCGGCTGCGGCCCCTCGGGTTCCCTGCGGGAGCGGGATCCCGACGGATCTGGGAAGAGATCCAGGATCGGGAGCATCCCGGGTGTCCCCCAGCCACCAGCGCTGCCGCTTTCCTGTTAAAAAGCGCAATAACCCTCGGGCAGGCCTCTCCGTGCGGCCGGAGGGCTGCAGCCGCCGAACCCCCCAAGAGCATCCCTCCCTGGCCCGCTCCTCCCGCACAGGTACTCACATGGCAGCTTGCCGGGAGCGGAGCCGGGCATTGCCGTGGGGGCATGGAGCTGTGCTCAGACCATCCAGGGAAATCCCAGGAAAACAAAAATAATAATTAAAAAAAATACAATTAAGTTCACGGAGGAGGCAGGAGGAAAAAAAAAATCAAACCAGCAGGACGCCCTGGAAGAGAGGGGCTGCCCTCCCCCGGTGTCCCCCTTGTCGCCTCCCCGTCTCCCGTGGGTGCGTCCCTGGCTGCGCCCGGCGGGGAAGTGGCGGCTGTGGCTCTGGCTCTGGCTCTTTACGGCGGCCCCGGTGCGGGCCGCCCACGTGACGGCCGGCGGGGCAGCCCCGGTCCCGGCCGGGATTGGGCGCCTCCCGGCAGGGGGGGACGGGATAAGTCCCGCCGGCTCCGCTCCCGGCGGGGGGGACGCGCCCGCAGCCTGCCCCCGGCGCGGGGCCGGTCAGAGCGGGGGCAGGATGCGGCCCCCGGAGCGCCTCGCACCGCTCGGGCCCCCCGGCCGCCCCCGCAGCGGGGCTGGAGGTGTCCGCCCGCCCCCGGGGAGGGCTGGAGGGTGGCTCCGTCCTTTGCGGGCCTCGCTGAGTTCCTGGGGTTCGCTCCCACACCCTCATCTGGAAGTGATGCCCCCCCCGCCCCGTCCCGGGCCGCCGGGAGATGCTGGAGGACACACCGAAAACTTCCCGGCGGGGATCTGGTAGCCGGTGGTTTTCTGCTCCGAGCGAGCGCTCCGGTTCTATTTCGACACAAACCCCATGCTTACGGGGAAGGGGCGTCTCAGCCTGTCCCCGGGCCGCCCTGACTTTCTCAAGCGTCCACGGGCCCGCCGAGGATGCGGCAATGCTCGCAGCCTGCCCGTGCCCCGCTCAGCGCGGTTTTGTCACGCTCGGAGGGCAGCTCCGGCCCCTCACTGTCCCGTCGGAGCTGCCCCGCTCCCTGGTGCTCTGCTCTTCGCCGGGGCAAGCAGCCGAGAGGAGGATCCTCCTCCCTGCCCCCCCCCGGCCGAGTCGCTCTGGCCTGGCGACGGGGACAAAAAAAACCTCTCCCAGTTGTTTCCCGTCGGCGAAAGCCGGGAAGGGACTTCAGAGGGGAAGGAGCTCTTAGACCCAGCAGCCCGCTTACCCCGGCTAATTCAGCCGATTTAACTCTCCTCCAGTACCGGCCAGTACCGGAATTTATTCCCCGGAATTATCGCGCTTTTGCACAAAGTCGCTGCGCTTATATCTCCTCCCCAGAGAAACGGGAGAAAACCCTCGGCGAATCTCGCCCGCCGCTCGCTCCATCCTCGGGCAGACAGAATTTTGTCACCCTCAGGCCTCTACCGACCGGATCGGGCCCCGCTCGGCCCCGGGAGCGCTCCGGTAACGCAGCCCGGCGCTGCCCGCCCGTGCGCTCCCAGCGCCCGGGGGAGCCCGTCCAGCCTCGCCTCCGCAAGGAGCAGCGCTGCGGGAAGGGTGGGAAATTTCAGCTCCAAAATAAACTGGTGCAGGAATGCCAGCTATTTCCCTCGGAATAATGCAACGCAACTGGCTGGAGATGTATTTATTTGCTCGCGAAAGCGGCCGTTTACGGCTCGCAGGGTATCCCTGTGTCCCTGTGCCCGCAGAGCAAAAGAAGAAAACAAAACCAAAACAGCTAATTCCTCCCAAACAAACAAAGAAAAAACCAAAACAAAACAAAATAAAGAAACCCCAACAAATAAGTGACAAAAATAAGGGGAAAAAAAGGATATTAAAGACAAAAAGGCACAAAAATAATTTTTTTAATGTGAAAAACCTATAGAAAAAGAAAATTAAAACCCGGGATGCCTCAGCCCCGCGGCGGCACGGATAAAACCGTACCTACGGAAAACCAGCCTCAAACCCTTCGTTGCTGTGGCTGAGCCACCGCTGGAGTTTCCTTCGTTTCGTTCCGCGTGGGTTTCCAGTTCTCACAATTTCAAGATGTTATTTAACTGTAATTTATTACACATAATTTTTTAAAAATACGTACGAACTGCCCTCCCGGATCGCTTCTGGCGTTCAAATAAATGTGAAAACGTTGAAATAAACAAGGCGCTGCTAAATCCGGGGTGATGCACCCGGTGAACGTGTTCACGGCGGTGGAAACCTCCGTGCTCGAAAACCTGCCCGCGGACCTGTGGCGTGTCTGTGGTCAGATCCATCCAGCTGTTGGGTTCTTCTGTTTAATTTTTTTTTTTTTTAACTAGTTTTTCAACTCATTTTCCTCCGGTATCGGAGCTGCCCGGTCCAAGGAGCGGCTCCTCCCGCAGCCGCACCAGCAGCTCCGGGCAGGTGCTCCCGCACCGAGAATTCCGGCACCAGCCGCAGGACCGGCCCCAGCTCCAGTCCCCGCTGGGCACCGGCCCGGTTCGGTGTCACCCACGTGTGGGGATGAGTGGGAGGCCCCGTGGTTTGGAGTGTTTGTAGGATTTTTGTAGGGTAAAGGGGGCAGGCAGGGGGCCCGGGGGTCCTCCTCTGTGAGGAAGGCCCCGATGGGCGATGCTTTATATGAAGTGGGAGGGAAGGTGCCAGCGTGGCAGCGGTGGCAGCGGCGATTTCCCGTTCGCAGCCCTCGCACTGTGCCCGGGGGAGTCACACCGGGGTGAGGGACACGGGGACCCCGCGGCTCTCCCGGTCCTCGCTGCCCCACCGAGGGCACCCCGACGTGGCGGCCGCACACTGCTGCCAAGCTCACGGAGAAAATTAGATACAAAAATCCTAACACAGCACCGGGGAGGGTGATGCCCGGAATCCCCGACCCCTCTCTTCCATCCCCGTTTGGAGGAGGGACAGGCGGGGAGGCCTCTCGGGAGAGGTACCCTGGTACCTCCGGGAGCTTTGACCCGGGCCACGGCCCTTCCCGGGCTCACGGTCCGTCTGATGGGCTGAGTCGGACCCTGCTCCGCTCTTCCCCACTTATTCGACCACTTATTTTGAGAGGCTGGAAAGGGACCGATCTCTTCCTAAAGACTGCCCGCTCCCCCTCACCACACCGTGCAGGCACAGCTTGGCTCCGGCTGAGTTCCAGAGGGGCCGGTGCGGCTCGACACGGCCCCGAGGAAGCCCTGACCCCTCCAGGTGAGGCTCCCCCGGGCCGGGACAGACTGCCCGGCGCCCCGGCCCCCCGGCCCTAATCCTGCTCCGGCTGATTTGTGAGTCCTGCGCGGGCCGGACGCGTGGGAGCGTCCTGCGCCGTCCCGGAGGGGGCTTTCAGCTCCCCCCTCCCTCACGGAAAAGCCAAGGGGAAAAAAAAAAGAAAAGACAAGTGGAGAGAGAAGGGCAGGAACGTTCCCGCTCCTGCTGCACCGGGCAGGGCAGCAAGGCTCACCCCGAGCGTGGAAACTTCGGCTACCTTTCCCCTCTGTGCACGGGAGGTGACAATTAATGATGTCCCCTTTCCTTGCTGTGCCTCCCCCGGGCTGCCGCATCCTCTCCCGGGGCTCAGAGGCGTTTCACAGCCCCCTGCCCTGGGAGATGCCGGGCAGGGTGAGCTCCGATCTCAGAACCGAGTCCAGGCGGTGCCGGCACCGGGCCCTCTCCGATCCCCCTGTCCCGAGCCAGCCGCGGCAAAGGGAAACCCACGGCACATTTCGGCCCTTCAGCCCCGATGGGTGGCATAGGGCTGCTCCTCTGCTCTGCTCACACCTTCCAAACGAAGGACAAACTGCCCGAGGGTGCAGCAAGCTCCCAGGAGCTGCTTCCCCTGCCTGTGAATGGGGGAGATGGACAGAAGGGTACCAGCAGGGCCTGTATCTCCTGCATCCCTTAGTCTCCATTGCTGATACATTCCCAAATCCTCATTCCCAGGTCTGTATCCCTCCATCCTACCCCTAATCACTTCCTACCCACTCTCCAAGGGATGAGCTGGTCCCTGCCCAGGGACAAAGCTCAGGCACCTCCTGCAGTCGAGGCCAGGCTGATTCCAAAGGCAGTGCTGTGATGGACACAGCCAGGGCTGGGGGAGGCCCCATCCGGAGAGAGGCTGGCAGGGACAGACGGGTTTTGTGCCTGGAAGAGTGAGGGGATGCCAGAGGGCTGTGTCTCAAAAGGGTTAAATAAACAGCAGGGTCTGCCAAAAATATTTATCTCCTGTTATATATGCATGTGGCTGTGGTTCTCAGGAAGAGGGGCTGTGGTAGAGGTGGGGGAAAGTATTTGATTTTTCCCCCCTCTTGCTCTGAGATCCTGTT
The DNA here is from genome assembly GCA_013397375.1 of Toxostoma redivivum. Classification (NCBI taxonomy): domain Eukaryota; kingdom Metazoa; phylum Chordata; class Aves; order Passeriformes; family Mimidae; genus Toxostoma; species Toxostoma redivivum. The sequence continues at coordinate 310,067 of VXBI01006779.1, read as the reverse complement.
TTCTTCCTTAGCCCATGAGAATTCCACTGGTATGGGAAATAAAAGGTGTCCTGTAGAGATTATGTTACTTGCTGTCCCCTACAGACCCTTTATACTGGGATGCTTCAGACTCAGCCATGTCTCCAGCCTCTCATGAGCCAAAAATGGCTACACAAATCACCTCTTCTCCTTCAACATTTAAAGGGTACAAAAATTCCAGCTGCAATGTGTGCCCCCTTCAAATGGGTAATTTAGTATGTGCCTCCTAAAAGTGAACTTTGTTTGCATGATTTGGACCCAAATTGTTAAAAATTCATTTTCCTTCCAGGTGGATTTGACAGAAACTCCAAGTAGCAGAGCAGTCAGGAAATCCTCAGGCTGACACAGCAGGCTCAGTGAGCACAGGAATTCCCTGTGAGGGATAGACCACATCATTTTCTTGCAGATGGGCACACTGGTCTCCATGTTTGTTTAATGCAGGGGACTCTGAGGGCTCTAACTTTGCCCCAAGCCTAAAGGACAAGGACTTCCAGTCCAAGGAGGATACACAGACCTAGGAGGGCTCAGCATCTTTCAGGGGGTGAGAGTCTGACCCCACCTGGGGATTTCTCCAGGAGTTTTGCCATGGGCAGGAGCAATGGGTGACTCAGGATCCAGCCACGTGGGCACGCTGGGGGACGCCTTGGGTAAACCTTTGTGGGCTTGGAGCCAGAGGGCACAGAGAGGCACCAGGCAAGGAGAGGCAAAAACCTTCCTGTACTGTGCAATGGAAACTATTTCCCTGTACAAACTCCAGCCTGGTGGGCTGGTGCTGGGCATGCCAGCCCAGTTCTGGCAGAAGTCTGATATCAAACCACTTCCAGAGCCTGTCCAGCTACGCAGGGCTTTCACCGTGCTCCCCACTGCCATTATGGGCAATAAATGGGGGAAGAAAAAAAAAAAGTGGGGGGGGCTATTTTGGTATATTAACCTCCTTGTGGCCAGGTGAAAGGTTAAATTCACATGATTCATTGGCGGCTGAGAGACAGCACTTTGTTGCTAGGATTTTGGGGAATGCGGAGGGCTCCAGAGAAGGAGTCTCGCTAATCTTTAAGGGAGGGAGCCAGGCTCCTGTCTGACGGCTGCAGGCCCAGCAGCTCTGTGTTTCATTTCAGACTGTCACTCTCCTATCTCTCAGCTCACTCCCAGCTCCAGCTTGCTGCCAGATCTTGGGAACTGTTAACTCAGACAAATTTATAGATGGAAAAAGAACAGTTAGCCATTGTTCCTGGGGTGGGGGAGGGAGGAAAGTGAGGAGCTTCGGCCACCAAAGTCATGATGTAACCTGGTTGTTGCTTGGTTGGGAGAAATGTGCAAAGGATCTTCCTCTTCCCATGCCAGGGAAGGAAATTGTGACCATTATGTTACTGTTAAACATTGGGAGGTGCTTTGTTGGTGCCCAAGTAATTTGGAGATATTTGTACAGTGTTTCCATAAAGTGGAATCTCCCAGCTGGACATCTCTGGGGTATGAGGTCATTTGCTTCATCTCAAGTCTCGTGATACTGGGTGTTTTTCCTTCAATCTTTGGGCTCTAGAGTAATGAGCTCTAATATCAACAGCAGTGTTCTCATAAACAGACCCCCTCTCTATGTGGGATGCTGAGAGGAAACTGGAAATGGGAACATCTCAAGGATTAAAAAAGAAAAATCCATCTGGCAAATAGGGAGACCCTCAGTTCATTATTCCTTACAAGTGCAATGATTTTGAGGAAGCATTGCTGATTTCATCTATTTTGGACAGAAGTGGGAGACTGAGAAGTTGTTGTCTGACTGGTGCTGTGGCCCTGATTTCTGGTTGGATACACTTCCAACCAGCCTTCATGGTGGAAATACTTTAAGTTGTCAATACAGAATTAAACCCTGTATCTTGAAAATGAGGCAGCACTCACCTTAAGATTTGCTTTCTAGATTTTAGATGGTCTGTGGCTCCTGAACATGGGTCTCTTTTGGAGGTTTGCCTTCCCAAACTACCCAAAGAACAGAGGTGCAGATTTTGTTTGTGTTCATCCCCTACACAAATGTCCCTGCAGCAAGGCTGTATCTGTGTTACCTTCCTCATGGCTTCTGTAGCCCTTGCCCATCTGGAATCATTCCTGGTTCTTTGAGCATTTTTGCTTGGAGGGAAGGATTATGAAGGCTCTGGAGGGTGTCACCTGCAGGTGAGTCTACCTGGCCACTCCTACATGTAGTTCAGGACAAGAGTCCCTTCATCAGAGCAGGATAAATCAGTTGTGTTTTTTATGTGCTTTGAATCCAGATCTCCACTTTTTAAATCCTTACACGTGTACACAAAGTAGAAGGAAACAAGAAATTTTTGATTTAAAATATAAATAGTGAGAAGTTATGCTCTTAGTAAATCCAGCCACTTGAGAATCTGGCTACAAGAAGGTGGTTTCTTCTTCCAAGGTCTGAAAGTTTGCAGAAGTCTGTTGTTTTAATCAGGAGACTGCATGGTTTTGATTCTGAAGGCCCAGAATACGGCACGGTCCCAAAACATGACTGCCTCATTTTACTTAACTGGAATTTTATTTAACTCTGCACTAACACGGACAAAATTCCACATCTTATAAAATTTCTGCCCTAAATCACCTATGCTATTCATGTTTGTTTTCTGCTTTATTTGGTATCTGTAACTAGAAGCACTTTTTTTTTTCCCATTTCAGACTTGGTGTGAAGTTCCTGACTCAAAGCCCAGCATTAAACAGATGTGCACTTCTAAATACAGGTCTGAATGAGCCTCTGGTGGAAGTCTTCCACTGGCATTAATACAGGTGCCCTAGGGATGAATTTGGGACACTACCTCCATTATGGGTTACTTTTCACTTTACATCTCTTTCCTCTTGTGTTTTATGGGTCTAAAAATAGTTTTCATGAGGGAGAAATGGCACTGTGACTTCTTATAAGCAAGGTAATGAAAGAATGTGACAAATGAATGGTGCAGCCTTTTCTACCTATTAGAACTAAATTTAATGTTTCCTGCATTGCTTTGCTGTGCTTCATTTGAATATCCCCATGCCCAATATTCTTCCTGCCCTCACTCACTGCAGGCTGTGCTGTGCTTTCACAGCTTCTCTGCCACATCTGAAGTGCTTTGGTTTGGATCAGCAAATCTCTTCTACCTCATGGAACTTCCCTTCCCACTCCTCTCTGCCTCTTTGGCTGCATCCCTGACCTCTCTCAGCTTCATTTTTCACCTTCTCAGCCTTCACTGGCTGCATTTTTCATCTGCTTTGGCATGAAAACATGGCTCCAGTTAGTTGGAGAGGTGGTATGGAGAGGGAGAGGTGGAGAGGCAGCTGCTTGGCCAGAGTGGGAAGCAAAGCACTTCTTTATCTCTCTGGGCTGCCCAAGAGATGGAGTGGCTTCCCTGGTTTAAAGCTCTGGAGTTGGGGAGCAAGAGACTAAAACTTTTTATTACTTTTGCAAGTAGAAAGTCAAGCCTGGGCTTTGCACCATGAGAGATTTAGCTCTGGACCACAGCTGGTCCTGCCCAGCTGCTTTCTCCCAGCACAGTGGAAGCCCACCAGTGCTGTGGCCAGGGACAACACGGCCAAGGGCCACTCACAATCTCCTGATCGCTCTTGAGATTCCACAGGAACAGCCTGAGCAAAGCCATGTGTTACCAGAAACCTCTGGAATGGTTTTAAGAGAGCAGAGATATGCAGAAGCAGAAGTCCTGGCAAGCTTTCATTCAGTTCCCCATGGAAAGGAAGAAAATTATGAGCATGTATATCCTATCTGACTGTACCCAGGCCAATCTCTAGGTAGAGTTTAACCATTGTCCAGCTCTTCCAAACCTTCAGCCTCACATCTGGCCAGCTGGCCCCTTCCTGCAGCCAAAAGTTGGGGGTCTTCCTTTCAGGGGCCATTGGCCAATCTGCATACAATTGGTGCTGTGGGTTGAAACAGAGGTCACCACTAGGATCGTGTGTTTCCAAGAGTTGTTTGATCAAACAGAATTTACAGACCAGGACGATTATTGACAGAGTTGACAAAAGAGATGCTCCAATGATTTACAGTCCAGGTGTGTTGTCACAGCAACATATTTACCTGAGATCCCCAGAACTGTTAAAATTTAATCCCTAGAGACCTTCTCTGCAGTCCCCTGAAGGGTCACACCTTCAGGACCATTTGAAGTCAACATGCAAATAACCAAAAGTTTAGAAACTTCCAGGGGAAATAAGAGCAGATACAATGATTTAAAATGGTTTTAATGGGTATAAAATTGGAGAGGTGAGCTGATATAGGATGCCCTTTCCCTTAACCCAAATGCACAATTCTCCACAATAAAACTCTTTGAATATATACACATTAGTCAGGATTATCTCTGAATGTCTAGCAGGCTAAGAATATGGATCCTGGAGACGTCAGCAGGAGGATTCATTAGAGGAGATGGCAAGTGCTTGGAAATGGGAAACGCATTCTCTTATAAACACAGCCTGCACTGGGGCTGACCTTAAGGCTGAACAGAATTGGCTGGAGAGATGGGGAAGGCAGGGAAGGAAAACAAAGTTCATGCACAATTGTCTCAAATTTTTTGCAACAAAACCCCTTATCGAGGTTTCTGTAACTTTTCATTGTGTTCCAAATTAGGGGAACTCTCACCATCAAAGCTGAGACCACTGAAAAGGGAATGTCATACCAGCCCAAGCTTATTCTTTCCTGGTGAGACAGATTTTGTAGGATTTGGGGGTATGTAATGTGACTTTTGGAAGGATTCCCTCTCTGCTGATGCGACAGAGCTTCCACAAGGTCAAAGCACTCCACACTTCTGGTCCCACACACCAGATTACTTGTTATTGTCTCTTAATTCTTACTTTCCATTTCATGTCTTGGATATCAGAGTTCATGTATTTGAGTGAGTTCTTGTACTCAAAGTAAAAGATGCTGAATTCAAGGCTGCTCTGCATGTGCTTGGGCTGGTTTCCCCTTTATTGCTGCCTCTCCTTGCTCCCTCATTTGCCTACTGAGCAAAATGAGAGGAGCTAGCACGGAGTATGAAAGGAACTCAGCGAGCCAACATTGACTCCAACCTCATATCTATTAGCTGTAAATTACTTTAACATGAGTGACATCACACTTGACTCTTGGTAAAACAGTGTTAAGTTAGTGGGTAATAAAACAGCTTGACACTAATGATGGGTTCTGTGTGATAAATTACTGTCAGTGATCAGATAAGGGTTCTTGAGACTAACCTTGAACTAAATCTATTTTGTTGCTACATCTTGTGTGCAGTGTTCCACTTCTCACTGCGGGGATTAAGGGCTCAGAGCCCAATCCTGTGCCGTGCTGGGGGCTGGAGGGACAGCCTGTGTGCAGGAGCATTTCCAGAAGCTGCTCCCAAGCATCAGCTGCTCCCACGAGTGGAGCAGGGAGGGTTTGGCCTTAGCCTTGAGAGCAGCATCCAGTACCATGGGCCTCATGGCCACTGAGATGCTGGAACAGCTTCCAGCAGTGACTTCAGTATTCAAATCTCTGCTATTTTTAATTGAAAAAAAAAAAAAAAAAAGCAAAAAACAACCATAGGGAAAAAAAGCATTACACAACCAAGGGGTGGATCCTGAAAGTTTCATTTTTTGGTGAGTTTCATGTGATGGATTTCACTATGGAATACTTTTTTGACCCTTGCATTAGGTCTGTCCTGCAAACTGTAGATGTCAATGACCACAGTGAGAATGGAGAATGCTCAGCAGCTGGATGGACAGGTCCTCATTCAAAGAACTTGTTTTACTTGCAAAACTTTGGGAGAAGGCTTTATACCCAAGAACTGGGAGCTGGCCAAAGTCAATGTAAAGCTTGGGATTTTGAATATATTTTTGCATGTATTTTCTTTGGACTCTAACCAGGGTGCTGCTTAGAAAAGGCTTCCCAAATTGTTTTACATTGTTATTGTTATTTGAGGCTCTGTTTTCATTTATCATTCAGGTATGATGCCTGGGAGATGTTTTTTTATACTACTTCTTGTGTAAAGCATTGTATTAAAACATTTACCATCGTTCATTTTCATGGATAATCATCGTTGTCCTGGCCTGTTTATTGCCTGGAATAATCCTGGAATATTTGTGTGTTACAAATGGCTGCAACAAAGAGAAGTTTTCACTGTGTACATGCAGATATCTCATTCATCTGGGATTGTGACAGAGCTCATATTAAGATGCACTGGTTTTAATGCAAGTTGTAATTAATTTTGGAGAGAAGAGCCCTTGAGAGGGTGGATCCAGTGCAAGAGAGAGGAATGTGGGGAAAATGGCTGGATCTGTCTGGGTCTTCCAAGGAACAGGCTCTGCTGAAGCAGGGACACCACATCAGGGACCCAATTAACTTCTGCAGCTCACAGTTCTGTGCTAAAACACAACATTTTTATTGGTGCTTCCAACCCAGCAGTCAAGTAATGAAGAGCCCTGAGACATCATTTAAGTCAAATTATTAATTAATCCCTGTATCAATCCATGGGGAACGGTTAGTTCTGCACAAAGGATGATCTCAAGGATGGAGATGATGAGGGGCTCTGTCTGTGCCCCTGATCCCTGCTCTCAGGGCAGGTGACACAGGAGCAGGGGCTGGAGGGCTCACAGGCATTCCTGCAAAACATCTCCAGTGAATCAAAATCTATTTTGTTCCATGCACTTCTTCCACTGGATCCCATTTTTCTCAGAAATTTCTTGGCTCTTCAGTTCCATTTGAAAGGAGTGGGCCTTTTTCTGCATGACTCAATGCAAAAATAATTTCTCTTGGCTTTTGTTTGTTTGTCCATTTGTGTTCCTTCCTATCCTGTATCTTGATTCCCCTTGGGGGAAAAAAAAAAAGGTAAGGAAAGAGAAGGAAAGTAACACTTCTGCTTGGAACAAAAGGGAGGAGCCTGTGTGGGAGATGTCAAATGGAGCAGAAAATCCCTGGACTTTTTCCAGAAACCCCCATCCACTTGAGCTGTGGATACAATCAGTTTATCAAAACACCCTCTGGTGCATTGCTGTGAGGGAGTGGAGACATCCCCCCATCGGGAAAGGTTTTTAAATGGTCCCTTGGGTTTATATAGCAGAGGTGAGGTTCTCATCTCTGTCACGGCCCCTGTATGCAAAGCAGAAAGGTGCAAAGGGAGACAGAGAGCAGCTGGCACACTCTGATGTGCCCCAGTGGAGCTGGGAGGAGCTTTGGGTGTGGTGGCACTGGTGACACTGGGGACAATGACACTGCTGCTGTTGGCTGCCCTTCTGTGGAGCTGCAGCCCTCCTGCCATCCCTCACAAACCTACCCACCCCAAAACTCACCCATGCCCAAACCCTCATGGTCCTTCCTCTCCCTGCTGTCCCCTCTGCCCCCAGCCAGGTGCTGTCCCCAGGGGGGAAGCCCAGAGCTCTCTTGGTCACTGATCACTTGCTCTCATCAGCACTGAGCTTGCTGCCCAGCCTCCCACCACTCAGTGCTGACCAAATCCTGCAGTGAGGATTTGGGGGGCACTGGAGACATGAAATGCTCACTGGGAGCTGGTCTGCACCCCAGACTTCCCTGCAGCTCCACTGCTTGGAGAGGGGAGGCACACCAGCAACATTTGGGCAAGATCTGCAGGCGTAGCCAGAGCTGAGGAATTCCTTCTTTCTTCCATTCCACCCTTTGATTTGCTGAGCACGACTGGGGGCACAGATTTTACATCCCTGCTTCTGACAGACCAGCCCATGAATGTGTCACACACATGCTCACAGACGTGTCCAGGCTTAAACGCTTTTGTCTTCAACATGCTCCTTTCCCCCCCATTTCTTTCCCTTCTCTTCTTTCCCTTCCCAGACAAAACTTAGCCCAACCAACCAGAGACACTGTGACTACCATGATGTAGGAAAGAAACAATCCCTGGATGGAGCAGCAGGCTCCAAACAGCTTATCCAGCAGATGCATGAGCAGGAAATGCAGTCTCAAGTCCAATTTCTCATACCTTATCCATGACTGCTGCACTCACAGAGCACATGCAGCCCGGCGATACGTGGTGCAGAGCGGTTTTGGTGTGAGCCTTTCCTCTTCTGCTCCAAAACAGGCACTTTTTTGGGGAGGGAAGAGGGCTCTGGAGAGGTGCTGATTTGGCTGAGATGGGAAATACCCGTGGGCTTACATCAAACAGCCCAGGCACTGGGAATGGAGCCGTGCCCACGTTTGCTTTGCTAATTAAGCTTAGCTTGGGCTCAGAGGGACTTGTTTTGGAGGGGTGAGTGAGATGAGATGGAGTAGAGCCCAAATACTCTCGCTGCTCTGCAGAGCTGCCTCTGGGGCTCAGGGAGGTATTTGTCTTATCCTTTTGGACCTGGATCTGGTCTCTCCTTCCCCAGAAGCACCCTGAGTCCATCAAGCAGTGAAAACACTTGATGTCAGGGCTTCCCAAGGCACAAGCAGGGCCTCCTGTCCCAGACAGCCCAACCTCTCCCCAGGCAGCCTTATCCTAAAGACAGAGCAAGGAGCAGAGGCCAGATTTCCACAAGAGCAATGCATTTCAATATTCCTGGATTTGTGCAAGGAAAATGTCATCTATGCCCATCTCCTGCATGACAGGAACTCCAGGTCAGGTACCCAAACTGCATCCTACACAGGCTGTTCCCCTGCTTTGCAAGAGGAGCTTTTCAAAGAGCAGTAAAAATATTTTGGTCTGCTGGGGGCTAATGTGGTCTGCACAGAGCAGCATGAGGTAGCACTTTAAGAAACAAACTGGGACCAGTTTTCATGCTGGGGACTTGGTGTAAAACACCCTTTAGTGTTGACTCCGTGTCTCCCTGACCTCTCCAACACCCAGTTTCAGCAAAAATCTTTTTATAATCTAATATTTTTTTCCCTTATTTTACTGTGCCATAGAAAAAAAGGATAGAGTGACTAGTCTAATCCAAATGAAATTCCTCTGGCAACAAGAGCAGGAGAGTAAGGATTGTGCCCTGAAACACAGCACTTTGCAAGGCTGCAATAATAAAATCATTGAGAACTGTGGGAAAGATGAGTTCAAAGTTTTAGAGAAATCCCACCTGGGTGTGTTTGTGTGGGAACACCTATTTCTGCATGTCAGCACCACTTGCACAAGAAAAATTTAGCAAAGCTCAGCCCTGACCACTGTTTTAAAACCTTATTTCTGCAGTTTAACCCACGTGGTGAGGTTTTTTTCTGAGTAGAGTTCACTGTGCTTTAAAAAGGTGCCCACAAATTTAATAATTATCATGACAAAGTTTCTACATTCTTGCCCAGATTCCAGGGCTTTCCTCTAAGCTGGCTGGCCATACTGTAAAAGTTGGTCATAAATATCTGTCTTTGGTATAATAAAAGCAATGTTTATATTCTTGACAGAATGCATTTGTGAACTTACAGTCATTAGAGATGTAAACTGAAGGCAAGAAGATAACCTCTCTCCCAAATGTTCTATTTATTTCTGTAAAGTAATTTGTATGATTTATCTTATAGACTAAGGTTTATGGTTCACTTTGAACTCCAGGTTCTTAACTCAGCAATTGCCTGTTTGGGCTGAAGCGTATAAGTGATGGCATGACCCAAAGTGCTAGATGAAAGGAAAAAGACAAAAACAAGGCAGGCTTCTGGGATTTTAACCATCATTTCTATATTCCATTGACATCTCTGGGTTAAATATTTTCCTTTGGAGGCCAATATGATCATTCCATCTGTGTGCCATATCTCCCAGTGACAAGGCAGAGCACGGGCATCTTCAATGAGCCATGCCAGGATGTGTCCGGCCGGGAATGCGAGGAGGTCAAACGCTGGCTTCAGTCAGAGCTCCCAGTTTACAAATATCCAGAAGCATTAAAGCAGCATCTATGTCGTGATTCATAAAAGAAGAATTTGGTGTGGCCCTGTGTGCTGCTGCTGTGCTGGGCTGGAAAGTCCACGCTTTTTAAAGCTCACGCTTTTTAAAGCTTACGCTTTTTAAAGCCCATGGTTTTTAAACAGGGTCCTAAGTCTTGTTTGCAGGAGATAATATTTGATACCGAATAGACACAATCTTCCTGACTTTGCAAAGCCTGAAATGAATGTGTAAGAGCTGTGACCTGCCTCATTCATCCAACACCAGCCAGAGAAAGCTGTTGCTGTTGTAGGAAAGCTCCTACAAGGCTCAGGTTTGGGGCAGATGGTCCAGAGCAGTGCTGGGGGTCTGCAAAACTCAGTATAGAGCAGTGCTGAAAAGGTGGGGCCACCCCAAGTTTCTGTTTGGTTTTGTATTTTTACCATCATTTTTAAAGCAATGTCTCATTCTGACACCTTGTAAGAAGGCAGTGGATGTGCTGTGCTAAAATATTTAAGGTTGGTTTAACTCTGCCCACCCCTGAGTGTCTTTCTGTAAGCAGGGACATCCTTAAGGAGAATTGCTGGAGGCAGTGTAGGACCTGTTCCCACCCTGCTGTGGGTGCTGAGTGCAGTTTCTGGGGAAATGCTTGTTTTCATTCAGCCCAAATTTTAGCAGATTCCTGATAGAAGGATGCAATTAAACACAGCTCATTTCTCAGCATCTCCACCAGTGCCATCAGAAGGGATGAAACAATTTCTCCATCACTTAGCCTGGCAAAAATCTAAGAGATTCAAGTGTATATCATGACATTTACCTTATTTTTTTTTTTTAATAAGTGAGAAAATCTGGAGTAGGAGGAAAATTATCATTCCCAGACCTGGCTGGAAGGTAGAGTTTATATTCTGTAGGAAACTTGGATTATTCAAACTATTTTTCATTCCAAATCAATGTCAAAAAGTCACCTCTCCTCCAAGAACAGCTCATAAACTGGAAATTTTGAACATTTTCCATTGAGAAACATCTGAACAGGTCAATAATAGAATAATATATATCATATATAGATATGAGATATAAATATGAAATATATACCAAAATAAAACCATGAAAGTCAAACTATTCATTTTGTTGCATTCCTCCTGCCTGTTCTCAGAGCAATGGGGTATCTTCATGTTTTCAAGATGACTAAAAACAAAAACAGCTGACTTTAGGCAGATTATTGTGCTTTGAAAAACAGTCATGTGAAATTTTAGTTGTTCTGGGCAGGTCTAACATAGGAGAATGAGATGGCTTTGAGAACTATGGGTAAATTTAGGAGTTATTTATAAAAGGTGCTGGCTCAGCATGCATGGAAAGTGTTCGGTCACCAAACACACCCAGGGTGCAGGGACAGCCCCATCCTCTTCACAACTCTGCCATAATTTTGTTTAACACCAGCACTTGTTTAATTGTGATTTTATCTGGTGGTACTGGAATGTAATTCCAGGTGGGAACTGCCAGGGTGCCTGCAGAAATCCCTCCTGGATGTTGCAGATTTGGCCCCTCTTTCACCAGATTAAGAGGAAAAGATGCTTTTTGTACCAGATAGGCAGCAAGGCTGGAAGTTATTGAGGCCATTTAATCTCCTAATTGTTCTCTTATGAATTACCTGCCCTGCTGTCTAACCCAGCTGAATGTGATTTCTGAGAGCGAGGAAGAGCTGCGTGCTAAGTGCTGCCTGTATTTTGGTGCATTTACTTATCAATATGTGGAATTCTGTCCAGTCCTGGACATGAAAAATCCGTATCTTATCTGGCCTCTGCCAGGTCAACATTACTCACAATTCAGACACCATTTACTCTGCAGGGCTGAGACCTGTGTGATGCCTGGCTCTGACCAGTACTATTATTCACTTACTCTTGAGAACACTATAATTAATCAGAAATACATGTTAACACCCTGTCTTCTCTCCCCTGCCTCCATCAAAAGTCCCCACCAGCCACCCAGCTTCTGAAAACCACTGGATTAAGCCCTTACTGAAGTTAATGGGAAAAAGCTCAGCAGGAATTCATCATGCTGGGGGTCAGCGTTCTTCTTTTTCTTGTCTCCTAAGGTAGGAAAAAAGCCTGGAAAATGGGAGCAGGGTTAGGAGCTACCAGCTGCCTGTGTCTGGTGTTTGCTGTGCTGGATGTGGCCAATGCTTGCTGTGCAGAACTGAAACAGAAACTTCCCTGGAGCTGGGCTAATTGGAGGCAGTTTGATACTGAAGCTGATGTCATGTCAACGAATTATTATATAGTACAATAAAAGTTGTGAGGGGAAGGTGGTAACACACAGTTCTTTGCAGGTGTAAAAATTACCCTTTTTTTTGTGTGTGTAGACATAATCCACTGATATAAAAAATCACACTTCAGAATTTTCCAACTGCTGTAACACCTAAGATGTTGCTCAGTGATGAATAGGGCTGACAAAAAGGTCACCTGCAGGCACCTCAGGGCCTCCTGGCTCAAGGACACCTCTCCCTGCCCTAGGGGTTGTCTTCCACCTAATTTCTTCAGCTGTAGCAGGGAAACCATCCCAAAGCAGGGGTTACTGAGGTGCTCCCCCCCTCAGGAACACGAGCTGTCCTGCCCACATTCCTTTTAGCACATGCATTTAACCTGAAACATGGAAAATAAGAGGCAAGACCTGGCCCCAGCACTGGGTTGTTGGGAGCTGGTGCAGGCTGGAGCAGAGTGTACAATGGACCATCTGTTTCCCTCTGTTTTTATTCCCAGATTGGATCAGTTGGGCTAAAGGAAAATAGAGAGAGATGGAGCACCAGCACAGCAGCTCTGACAAGGGGCACAGGCACTAGGGAAGGTGCAGAACTGAAATAGGCTCTTACAGAGGCAAGTGGAATGGAGACAGCTCCCCAGAAACCAGGAAAAATGAGAAATCCTCCAAAACACTGAGTGCTGCATTAATTTTAGACAGCTGCTTTACCCCATCTCTGGATGACACCGAGTTTTCTATAAACCCCAGGCTGCTTTCTCAGAGATGAGGTTGTTTCTCCTGGAATTGTGCCCAATTGTCCCAAAATCTCTGATCAGGGCTGCAGAAGGGCTCTGTCTGGGTCCCAGCACAGCAGGCTGGGACTTGGTGCTCCACATGGGAATAATTTCTCCAGTGTCAGGGAAAATACTGGTGGCCTTGCTCTTAGGCACGAGATTAAACGCTTTGTTCTTTTGTGCTTTGAATATATAAATAGTTGCAGGCTGCAAGGTGCACGAGAATAAAAATGGGCAGGATTCAGAGCCTTCTGTAGGGTCACCCTGTGCATCAGCAAAGCTTCACTCTCTCCTGGGCCAGGCATGAACACGGACATAATTTTGGCTGGAAAATCACCATTTTTTGGGTGGGGCCGGATTGCCGTAGCTCCGTGTGTGTTGGCCTTACAGCAGAGTTGTAAGGATGTGGATTAACGTGCCTGGAGCTCTATTTCCCCACCAGAGCTGCCGGGTGCTAACCCGGGGGTGACCCTCGGGCCATCCCTGCTCCCACCCCACGGGGGTCTCCGCGCTGATAAGCGGGAGGCGAGCGCTGTTTTCTCTCTTTGGGGCTGACCTGCGGCTGACCCTGCTCTTGACAGGTCACTCTGCCAAGTCCCCGAGCTGGCACTGCGGGGATGGAGGGACAGGAGCACCCTGGGGCAGTGCCAGGCTCGGGGATGCCTCTCGGGGGTCTCGGTGTGGTCGCTGTGCAGCACCTGGGGGTATTTGGGAAGCTGGGGATGCTTGCTCCTTATCCTAATCCCATTAGCAAGTCAGGAGTAGGAAGACATGAATGTGTGTGTGAAGTTCACCTGTGGGCTTTTCCTCATATATATATATTTAATTAACTAGTGGATTAATTTAAAAGTTAAAAGAAAGAGGCAGCAGTTGGGGGAGAAGGAAGTACACACTTTCTATGTGTGTGTGTGTTGCTGGCATCCTGCATCCTCCCCTGAGCACTCACCTCTCTTTGAGGGATATTTTGAGCTAAAAAACCCCACTGGTTCACAATATCCTGGCAGAACCTGCTAATTCTGGATCTCAGTGGACATCTCACTGCACTCACAGGGTAAGGGTGGGTGAAAGCCAGCCTATGGGGCACTGCTGGACCCTACAGCAACTTCCTGCCCAATCTGGAGGCAGGACCCCCCAGTGTTGTTGAAGAACCCCAACACCTCCCCTGGGATCATGGAGAAGGACCCCTCACTCTGTCTCAGGTCCCTGCCTTGGGATCTCCCCCTTCTCAACACCTTCAAATGCCTCAAACATCAGAGCTCGCCATTTCAGGCTGTTCTTGGCAGCCACAAGGTATAAAAGATGATAACAAATAAAAGCTGAGATAATTGCACAATCACACAGGAGTAGTGGAAAAGAAAAAAAAAAAAAGCCCCAAAAAAAGAGAAACACTTGTTGCAAAATTTGGGGTTTTATCATCAGAGCTGGAATCGTTATCATTAAAAGCAAATATTGCAGAGCAGAAATATCTCTGTTATAAAGTCAGATGGGAATTTTGCCCTAAAAATACCTGGCATTTCTCTTAGCTGTGCCACAGAAGAACCTCTGGACCTGAGCTGTAAATGCGTGAGGCGCCCTATAAACAAATGATATCAATATTTCCTTTGTGGTATTTATACCCTGCATAATACAACAGAAATTAAAGTCTTGGCAAAAGAGGGCGAGGAAGCACAAAGAGATTATGAAACATGCAGAAGAACTCACTGGGAGAGAAATGAGTGAATACAGAGTGTTTTATCATTAATATCGTTCCTTCTAGAGACACACACTATTTAAATATGTATTTTGAATGAAGTCGAGAAATATAAAGGCAACATAGCAAAGTGATTTAAATAAACAAGTAATAATAAATAGCTTGAATATATCAACAGTGAAAGCACAACAAAAAGGCTCATATAAATGAAGGTTTTGATGACAGAAATTCATTTTGCACAATGGTAAATATAATAGAAATGCTAACACTTATTAGTAGCATAGAAAGATTTGCAGGAATACTGTTGGTGGGCCAGAAGGTTATTCATTCCAGTGCTTTTGATTGTCAAACTCCTTCAGAAAAATTACACACTTTTCATTTCAGCTCCTGAAAATTACATATGCTTTTTTTTTAAATAAAAAATAACCTCATTCATGTTTTCAGAAATGTTTTTTCCTGTAAGTGCTTCAAACAAGCTTTCACAAATAATCCCTCATTTTGGCTTGTGTTGCTCTGATAAATCACTGAAACAACACTCTAAATTATTAGAATCAGTTGACAAGGAGTTTAACATTTAGAATTGAGATAAGAACCAAAAAGTCACTGAAGGCAACTTTGAGTCCAAGAGTAGAACCAAGGAAAACCTATAAAGGGAGTGTGGAGTTAATGGAAACACCACTTGAAATATTTACCTTGTCACTTAACAGCATTTTCCCTATAGTTTTTTGCATGTCCAGATAAATACCAACCCCTCTGGCTAACGACCTTTTCCAGAGCTTATCTCCTCCAGCAGCCCTGTGTCCTTGGATGTGTGATCCTGCTGCCCTTAGACCCCCTGTGCACACTCCTGGGTGTGCTGTGGGAGGGCAGGGGACTGTCCTGCATCTCCCAGGGTTGCATTCATGGCCACCCCAGCTGGGTCCAGCCCAGGGACCCCCTGCCCTTGGAGGTGGGATGATGGGCAGGGAACCAGGGAGTGACCCAGGCTCTGCCTGCTCCTTGCTCCCCTCCATCCCTGGGCAGCCTCTGGAGGGAGGAGAAGCCATGTCAAGCAGCTGCTGGCAGCGTGGCTGCTCCTCTCCTGCTGAGACACCCCATTTGAGCTCCAGGCAGGTCTCAGCCCTGGATTTTGCCCCATGAGTGGTTTCTCCCAGCTATATCCTTTCATGACCCCATTCCCAAGGCTTCCCCCGCACCCAGGAACATGTGCATCCCTGCTTGGGACTCGGGAGAAACCCACTGACTTATTTGAACCAGATTGAGAGGGTGTGAGTGGATTAGGGGAGGATGTAAAGAGGTTCTGCTCAGGCTGCAGCTGTCCTTCGTATGGGACCCTATGGAAAATGCAAGAGCTGCTGTCTGTTCCTTTGACCCATCCCAAAAACGATTCAGCTGGAGGCACCCATGGCAACCTCACAGTTCACAGGTCATAGGTACCCCATCATACCCTCTGCACTGCTCTGACTCCAAAAAACCCTAACCTAACATAATTTCCTGGCATCTGGGAAGCCTAAACCCATATCTATTCCTGCTCTCTGCTTTTTATAAATTAGTTCCCAGCATCAAAATATATTTTCAGAACTTTCCAAACACTTTATTTATCCAAAGAATCGTGCAGGAATAATCAATCCCCTGAGCATCTGGTTTCTTTTGATTTCTTTTCAGTTTTTTCCCCCCCCCTCTAATCTGGAAACCTGCTGGGGAACCAGCAGGAGACGTGTACAATACTGAGCACTTCATTTATGGGGCTTATTCAGTAAAAGCTCTTCCAAATGTATCCTGCTGGCAGAGGCCAAGCAAGGAGAGAAAGAGAAGGGAAGGAGGCTGGGCAGGGAAGAGATGTTCATCTGAGATGATGGGCTGAGAACAGGCATGGATGTAGAAGAGAAATTGTGGGCATCAAGTGTGGCTGAGGACGGGGGTTGTGCACGGGCAAGGAGAAGCTGAAAGGTGAGCACTGGGAGGGACACACAGGCAGAAGGGTGGGGAGGAAATCACTGAGTGATAGCAGGGTTTTCCATTGCAATCCTGGCACACACTGTGTGGGGTGAAATGATACTTAAAGCATTGGAGACTCCATGGATGGGGCAGGTCCACAGCAAACGTGGCTGCCCATGCTGGGTGAGCTCATACAATTTTTCTGCCAAAGTTATACAAAACTAGCTCTATTATGATGACAGCACCTTTTTCAAATTTAGCTGATTTTACTTTGGAAGCAGATTAGGATAAGCCAGGAAAATGCCACATGAATATGGAAAGGGCATCTGCACAGGACATTTGTTGTTTCAGATGATATAAACATCAGGGGTTTTGTTGGTATGATGTTAAAGTCCCTTCTTGGGACCGTGGGCTGTGATCTTCCCACCTTGAGGAGATAGAAATGCCTCTTAAAATCTTGTTCAGATTTCAAGTATCTGACCCAGTGTCACCCCAGGCAGTGGAGCTGCCACACACCCAGCCCTGCTCCAGCACATCATCCTGCCTCGTCCTGTGACATTAATTGGCTGTACTTGGGCAGGATCCATCAGCCCAATGCATTTGAAGGTTAAAAAGCAAAAGTCCCACCCACTCTCTCCAGCTCAAGGGCTTTCACCCCGTTTTCTTGGAAGGTCGATCTCGGTGAAATGACTCCCATTCAGCCGTAAAATAAATACGCGTGTAAATCCACGGGGCACACTTCAGACTTTGAACCGCAGAGCCGAGGAGCTCGGACCGGTGTTTTCACAAGCTCACGATTGAGCTCTAGCCCTTTGTAAACTTTTACTGGATTGCCTTGGACGTGGCAGGAGCAAACAGTCTGCCTCAGCAATTGCAAACACGCGGGGAGGCTGCGGCGGCGGCCGGGGAGCCGTGCATGGCACCGCCAGACACGGGGCCGCTGACTCACGGCCTCCCCCGGCCATAAACCCCAGGGACCGGCAGGAATTGCGTCCTGCCAGGGCTGGGACCGCCATCGGGGCCTTGGGAGCAGCTCCACCGAGAGGGCATCTGGGCCACGCTGCTGCTCCCCGCGCTGCCTTATTGACCGCTTAAATCCTCGGCAGATCAAAGCCGGGCTGAGAGTTTCTTCCTAATGCTGCTTGAACTACACTGACCTTTTCCTCTGGAACCTCTGTTAACTCCTGCCCATTACTCATTGTAAACAAAAGGGAGATCCAAAGGGTTTCCAACGGCCGAGATGGATGGGAAATGTTAGGAAGCTGGTGAAGGATGCTCAGGCAGATGATATGATTTAGGGAAGGCAAGGAATTCAGACCCACACAGGCTGGCAGCCCCACTCCCCACTGTGACACCTTTAACTTTGTCCATGTCTCATGCAGAAATGGCTTAGAAACTGTGATGACCTAAATGCTGGAGTGGCTCAAATACAAACTTTATAGCTCAGTTGTGGGTCAGACTGGAAGGCGATGCCCAGCCCTGCTGAGCACATGACAGTGCCCGTGGCGTGGTTTGCAGCTATAGCCAACAAAATCATGCCATCAACAGGAGGGACCTTGAACTCTGGAGCAGCTCTGCTTGGAGCTTTGAACTTTGAGGCTTGTCTCTGCTTCCAACACAAATGCTGCACTGCCATATGGATGCTCGGCACCGTGGTTTATCCTCTCCTTTCATATCTTATCCTCTTTGGGAAGTCCTCTGGTAATACCTCACATGCTCTTTTCATTGGGAAGACCATGTGTACAGGCTTGCAATGACATTAAACCCCATCATGGCCCATTACTCTTGTCGTAAACATGTCTTTTTTCAAGTAACGCATCAGAAATATCTGTTTAAAGTTCAGGGATGTTTCTGCACAGGCTGCAGAGGGGAGGAACAGCAATGCACCCAACTCCCCACACATGAGTCTGTAGTCATCCTGCAGCATGGAGGTGACAGCTGCTGATGGACAGCAGCCACAGCCAGTCCTGGACTGGCACTCAGATTCTCCTAAGCCCTTCCTAGTGGCCAGAAAATAGCAGACAGTGAGATGGGTTTTGTGTGCTAAGGCTTCTCAGGTTCGTATGCAGGAATGTGACTTATCTGACAGTTCAGATCATTCTTCACCCTCTCCAGTGAACTGATGTCGAGCTGAGCCTGGCAAGCCAGGCTCCTGCCTGCTTGTCCTGCCTGCAGTCGAAATTTTGATGCAAGAGGACTGGGAGTGACCTCCTGGAGCAAGCATCCTTCTCCTGGCCACCTCCAGCAGCCCTGCTTCCCGGTTTGGATTTCGGCAGGCCTTGTCTTACCCTGGCCATATCCCCACCCACTGCTGGGCCGAGCTCTTTATCTGCCCTGCCTGGAAACAAAGGCGCGGGTGTGAGCTGGTACCAGCGCTGGCGAGTGATAACGCGGAGCCGCTCCCGCCGCTCTCCCTCGCCACCAGCCGAGTGGCACTGGCCGGGCACGCTGCCTTTGCCGGGTCCCTCGCGGACAAAATCAATTCATCCCTGACTTTACTCCATTCCTTCCCTGTACATCCTGGCCCTTGGCCCAGGAATTCCCCCCTGGCTGCCCATGGAGTCTGATGGAAACCCTCAGGAAAGTGCTTTTGAAACATCTCTGCCTGGGCAACCTCAGGGCTGTGGGGATTTTTGGCGTTAATGCCTGGGGATTTAGGTGATTTGGGAGCCACAGTTGCTGGTCCGGTACAGTGGGAAGGAGAGGATTCGCTGTGCGAGGTTGGGTGTTTTGGTAACTCCTTCCTGCTGTGGCTTGTTTTAATGGAGCTATACGCATGGGATAGGGAAGGAGAAGAAGGGAATGACCATCCCACCGTGCTGCCCCGAAATGAGAGGGTTTGGGATCATTCAGCACTGCAACTGCCCCCTGTGAGCTTCTGCGTGCCATTGATGGGGGAAACTAAAATTGCTGCTGCAGTTTCACCAAGTCGGGAGCGAGACGGATGAAAGTCATAAACACGAAAAGCAAGAGCCTGATTTTGCTTTGGGAAGCCCGAGTTTTGCAGGGAACAAGGAGAATTCAGCTTTCTCCCGAGGATTTGGGGTTTGTGTCTGTCGGGCACACAGTGACCTCTGCTGTCCTTCCCCCCAGCAGACCCCAACCCGGCAGGGGACGGGTGGACACGCGTTTTGTGGGGAACAGCAGCGGGGATTTCTGGCTGGTCAGCGCTGCACGCTCGCCCCAGCCATTCTGTAGTGCCATCTTCAGGCAAAGCCTCACTATTGCTGAGATCAAAGCGCCGAGCGTGGCACCAGCCCGGCTGCCCCTGCCCAGGTCGGGAAGGGCTTTGGGCAGTGGTCAAGGTCAGCAGGGACTTTCAAAGTGATGGGCATAGTATCTCTTGCTTGAGATTAGACGAGAATTTTTCCAGGAGCGAGCTGGAAGCAGGAGTAATGTCAGTATTATTTCTGAAGAAGAGACTCAGCAACAAAAACTGCCTTTGGTGTCCTGTATAGAAAAGGGGTGGCAGTCAAGGCTGAGGATTCCCACTCTGCTGCCTCCATTCTGCTGAGTGGGATCCAAGGATGGGATGGGGTGTTGGGGAGGATGCAGCCCTGCACAGGCTTAAGGACAGCAGCCCTGGCACTTCAATCCTTGGAACACTTTATTGCACCTAACTTTGCTCAGACTGCTCCCAGGAATATTTGCTGCTGTGCTTTAGTGCTGCAGGTCTGGCTGCACAGCCTGGATGATCTCTGCTCCCTCAGGGACCTCTGAGGCCCTGGAGCAGGCTGGGGTTATGTGGAGCAGCCACACAACAACCTGGCAGGCACATGCTGGGAGCAGCATCCTCTCTGTGCATGGAAGCAGCACACGGAGCTGAAGATTCCATCCGGATCCAGAGCTTGCAGCAGCTCCTGGGGGGCTCCCCAAAGTTTACAGGGCTCTGGTATGCTCATGTCTTAAAGCTGTGACCAGTTTTGCTGGCTCAGGGATGTAGGATAAGGAAGGCTCCAGCCTGCCCTGCCTGCTGCACACATCTGGCACAGACATGGAGCCGATCCTGCAAACTGCTGCTCATGTTCCTCTTCCGCCCGAGCCTTTTTCAAAGACCAGGCTTCCTACAGCTGATTTACAGCGCTTTTTAGAGCAAAGGGGCGATTCCAGAGAAGCCACCAATTATGTTGATGAAGAGCCTGACAGTAAACAGTGTCTTTTCTCCCTCTAAAAGAAAAAGACATGGAGGGAATTCAGCATCTTCCCAACATCAAAGCTAATAACAGAAGTGAAGTGAGACTCTGACCTTTAACAGCCTGCCTGTTAGTGTGGATTATATCATGTCAGCAACCATCTGCAATATAAACTATACCTGGCTTTGATGAGACCTCTTATAGACCTTTAAAGGGGTGGAAATACTGCACAGCTTTCTGCAGAGAGGAAACCACTGGAATACCAAGGCTTTAGCTCTGCGGCACAGGGGGATGAGGGTGTCCTGCCAGACTGCTGGATCATCAGGGCTGCTGGGATCCTCACACAAATCTGTCTGGGATGCTGGAGCCAGAGCAGGTTGTGGCTATGCCTGCTAGTCCCAAGGTTCAGATATTATGGAGGTTTTGGGCCTCTATCACCTCCTGGGCCTTTTCCTGAGAGCAGAATGAGGTTATGTCCCTGCTCTCATAAGGAGAGATTGGGTATCTGGAGACTGTAAGGCTTTGTCAACTCTCTTGACAAATAAGGCTGTTTACCAGCCAGCAACCTTCATCCCTGTTTTGTTTTAGTATTTCTTTTCTTTCCACACAAAATGCCATCCTTCAGATGCTTTAGGGTGGACAGGCACCTGAGATTCAGCATCCATCTCCCTGAATGTTGTCTCTGAATCCATCAGGTGCTGCAGTGAAACTCGAGTCCAAACCCAGCATTTGCCCCCACCCTGTTTTTTCTGGGTACTGATCTGTGGTCCTGGCAGCAAAGGGCTCAGTGATGGGCCATCCTGGCACTGCTCTAGTGCAGTAAACAGGGTGTAAAAGGTCTGAATTGAAGCTTGGGGGCACATAAAGGCAGGGATTGCAGGAGATGGTGGCAGGAACTTTCCTTCCACAGAAGCATCTCAGTGCAGTGGAAGGTGATAGCAATTGCTCCCCAAAGAGGATCCAGAAATAGCAGGTCTGATGGAGCCACAGAACATCGAGTTGATCTAATTTCCTAACATGTTGAAATATCTCATCAACTTCTCAGGGGACTTATCCCTAGAAAGGAAGTTTTCTTAGCCATATCAGGAAGAAAAGAAAAATGGAGGAATGAAAAAAGTCATCATTACTCTGACACCTGGAGATAACATTCAAAGCTAAGTGTTGGGCAGGATAACTCTGCTCCTAAACAAAGCTGATTTATTAGGAAAACTCATCCTTTTACAGTCCATAAGTTAAGGGCTAAGGCTCTGTGCACAGAGGTGCTTCAGTCATCAAGGAACATGGTAATAATGTTTTATGGAAATGTCTAAGACTTCCTCTCCACAGAGCCCTGGCCATTGCTGTTATGAAATACACAATGCTTTAGCATCTCAAAGTCCTACACATTGAGCCATAAAGACAAACATGAGTGATCTTGTATCTTCTGGGGCTTTATGGCGTTATAAAATATGTTTTATGTTCCAATCAGCAGCGACAATTTATGAACAGAGAGGCTCGAAAAGATGTAACATAGGACTATGTATTTTAATACAGTTTGAGAGAACTGTAATGCCTTGAATGACATTTGCTCTCAGCACACACGGAAAATGAATAGTAATGCAGTGGAGATTGATGGTTTATTTCATCACGAAGGGTCTTCTGTGCAAAGAGTTTTATGAACGTTATAGACAATAACTAGTTGGCTTAAGGAAGAGGATTTATTGGCCATGTGGCCACCTTCTCCTGGAGTGCTCACATTTTCTCAGTGTCTTGTTTGTGAAATTTGTTAGCATCACTTCCAGCAGGTTTGTTTTTTTTTTTTTTCCTGCCTGTAAGTATTCAAATTAGAGCTGGAGATAGACACCAACCATTTTTATTAATGTTTCGTTTTATTTACACAATGTATCAGTTATAAGTAGGTATTATGGAGTAACAGTAAAATGATGTATTTTACATGCAACTCCTCTGGGGAATGAAAATAAAGCTGCTCAGAAGTGGAAGCAATGCAGGCATCAGAAAAGAGTTAGAACATGCTCTTTATGGAGCATTGGTCACATTTAAACATCCTGTTCTTAAGATTATGCTGAGAATTTATTGCTGGATTCTTCAGAGTTCAGCATGTTTTGGTAAAAAAAACCTCAACTCTTTTGTTGTAATTCATCTTTGGTTATGCATTGCTGCAAAGGATGATATCCAAAGGATGTGCAGGCTGGCAGTGGCTTGGGGAATTGACTCTGCCAATAGAAGGCAGCTGTGGAGCCTGCAGTGACCAGCCTGTGCTTCTGCTTCTGTGCCCAAAATCTGAGATTTTTTACCCAGGTGTGGGGAAATTTTTCTGTCTCACACCTGTTCATCTTTGTCCTGCCATTTACTTGTGCCCAAATCACCAGCCAACACCGTTTCCAAGAGTCCTGAAGACATCACCAGTCTCATATTAAATTGCATCCTTTAGCAGGGAAAATTTGGAAAATGTGTTCCTTTAAAGCCTCCTTGTGAGAAAGCAGGGAGAAAGACAACAGCATGGAGCTTTTGGGGATTCTCTGAAAGGAGCAGATGGATTGGTGGAATTCTGGGCACTGCAGATAGAATTTTTTAGTCTGCAGTGGAACAGAGGAGAGGGTGACTGGTTTCCATGCAGGAGAGAGAGTTTGGATGCTGGTGGGCCATTGCATGGGCAGGGATGGAGGGAGCAGAGTGGTTTTGTCTCCTCCTCCTGCTGCTGGAGCAACCAGCTGAGGATGGCCAGGACCTGCCCCATCACAGACCCGCCCTGGTTGTCACCTCTGATGCATTTATGTGAAACTTCCAGCACCAACTGCAGATTGACTCTTCCAAATCAGTGGAAATTGTGTCAGGAATCAATGAAGAGAATCCCAGTCCTGTGATAAGGGCAGCATTTCAGGCACTGAGGGATTTTAGGCAATAATGGGCTGGGTCAACAACATTTTCACAGGGGAAAGGTGTCCATGAAACACTGAAGGGTTGAGATGTCACAGTGAGACTCTGGTGTCCCCTCAAGGCAATACCAGAGGTGAACATTTCACTCCTTAATGTCCCCCTCATTGTACCTTCTGATTTATTTTTACTCTCAGAGTTTTATTAATGCTGTTGACTCTCCTGTGTTTAGTACATGCCCCTCCACAGTAATTAAGCATTAGCTAATACCTGCTCTTTGAAAACCATAAGAGAGCTTTATTATTGGGCAGGAAAAGGTTTCATTGATTTAGAAGACAGTTCAGGTGGTAATTTCTATGCCACCTTAAAAATCACTGCAAAGTGATCTCTAGGAGGTAATAAACAAGATGCAAAATCACCATGATAACATAAATCACCATGAACTCACTTGATAAGGACCATGCCATGGATCCATCCAAGGGAATTGCTTTTTAATGCAGTATCAATGTCCCATTATTTTAAAGTGTTACTAGAATAAAAGGGAATATAGGATTCCTTATAGGTTAGATGGGATTTTATTGAGCTCTTGTGTGTGGAGAGGAATGGGAATGCATGGGTGGATGTAGCAGTGATGACATCTGCCAAGAGTGATCAGTTTGTCACCTGTGTCCCCCGATACAATAGCCTGTCCTTAAAGCCAGGGCAGGAGAAGCTGAACCAGAGAAAATAATCCTGAACAACACCCTCGTGGCTGCAGAGCCCAACACTGAAAGGGAAAGTGCTGTGGGAGCATCTCCTGTGCTGCTGCCTGCCTTGGGTGCTCACAGGGCAGCCCCAGCTCCTGGGATGTCAAGAGGAGTTAGGGGCAGAGGAGATGGATTAGGCCCTTCTGGCTGGCAGGCCATGAATTATGTGTTAGCTCTATATCCAGCCATTCATTAGAGATTTACCAGCTGCTTTTTTACCTAAATATTTGCTTAAAACCCTCTGCATATTTCATTCCATAGATTATTTTTTCCTACCAGTTATGAATCAGGGCTAAAAGCATTTTAAAAAGAAAACACACTTTGCTGAAGTCAAAATCCATGAGAAATTTAAGACCAGTTGGAAATATGAAGGAGGTTGTTCCAAATTTTGATGGAGACCAATGACTGGGACAGAGTCAGCTGGGACAGATACAGATGGAGTAGAGATGAGCTCAATTCTGCAATTTTCAGACTCTTCTACTCCAGTCGGATCAGTAAGAAAAATTTTAATTATAATTTTTATTTTCACTGTGTAATTTTTTTCTTTTCAGTGGTCTAAGCCAATTTTTCTGCCACTCCTCCACAAGGATTTAGTAAATTTTGCTGTCAGTCTGGGAACCCTTCTCCAGCAGTATTGGAGCTGATGCCCATCTTTCCTTGAGAAGGCTCTTTTGAAGGCATTTGTATTGACCCAAATTGTGGTTGGAAACACTGTAATCAGGGATATGGGAAAGCTGCTCCAATTTATATGTCTGTTTAATTTTGTTTCTGTTATAAAGTCGAAATTTCAAACTTGCACTGAAGTTCTTAATTCTGCCGAGAAGTGGCACACTAACTTGTAAGAGGTTGAAAAACCTGTGCATCTGTCTCAACCTCCTTGAAAATTTCTGAACAGAGCAAAGTTTGCAGCATGTTTAGTTTAATCTGTTTTTAAATTATTTCAGGATAATTAGATGAGTAAATAATTTTAAGTTTTTCTTTTTAGTACAGCCTGAATTTTTGTACCATTCCTGCAGAATGAAAAGAAATGGAGATAACTCAGAGAAACTCCAAATTCCCAATAAAAACTTCCAGAATTTGCATTCAAAGTCAAGGCTGGTTTCCAGACTCGTTGAGGAACCAGTTTCCTCTCATTTAAGTCAACACAACCATCAGGCAATGAACCTGGATGAATTAATTTGTGGAACAATGCCAATGCTCCCCCCAATAAGAGAACTGGTACCAGCGTGTGCTGCAGGAGACTTCCCAGCTCAAACCAGCTGCAAATCTGCTCTAAGTGATTTTTTTTCTTGCAGGTCCTTAATCCACTGAGTTAAAGCTTTACAGTGAACAGAGTACTGAGCAGGACAGACCAGCACTTCAGATTGCAGCTGCTAAAGGCAGTCATCCCACTCATCTCAGTGTTTGAAATAAATCCTTACATGGGGATCTTAAAGAGCTGGACTAACTCCCCAAAGCATTAATGGGTGTTAAGTGGTGTGCTGAGATAAGAGTACATCCCATTGTTAGGAGTGACCGATAGAGCTCAGGGGTCAAGTGAAATTGGGCTTATCTGCTGGCAATTCAGTCTTTTTTCTTCCTGTGTTTGCTGTCTAGAATTTTCTTCTGCGGGAGGGAAAAAAAAAAAAAAGGAAAAGGAAAGTGTAAAGCAGCCCATATTTTAATCAGGAGTCAAGCGGAAGATTCTTCCGGGCAGATGAAAGACAGACACAGCATTTTGTGTGGAAAAGGCAGGAGATTCCTTCCCTGCGTGGTGAAATCCTTGGGACCATCCCAGGAAGGCAGAGCTCCTTTCATGAAGGCAGCAGTGCAGGAGAAATCCTTTTTCCATTAAACACGAGAAGTCTCCTCATTACTTTCTTCGGTGCACAGGAGCTGGCACCTGAACCTGCCAACTTCCCTGGAGCCTCCTGGATGGCTGAACCTCCTAAGGATGCTGTGGTCAGTCTGGATATGGCTTCAGCTCTGGAAAAGCAAAGACAGTGCAGCAATCTGGAGAAAAGACCCACTTTTCCACACTTTGCTGGGCTTAAAGGGTTTTGTAGCTGCAGCCAACATGGTTTGGAGTCAACTGGGTGGGATCGAGTCCCTGGTACTGGAATGGACTCGCTGTTCTTGGCACAGCAAAGTCCATTCTTGCCACCTGGGATATTCGCCCAAGATTTGATTAAAAGGTTGATGTATCCAGGGAGAGATGACATTCTTATGTACTGGGATAGGTCCTAGCATATCCATTTCATGGGGCTGGCTTTCAGAGTGGGCAGTGGGAATGGTCTGGGTCTGCCTTACCCAAAGGCACCTTCACTGCTGTTACAGGAGCACCTTATCACTGAGGTGGCATCACAAGAAAGGCCCATTAAAACATTAAAAACAAATGTCTATAATTTCTGCTTTTGTGGAAACAAAACAGCTTTTTTTTTTTTTTTTTTTTTTTTTGAGAAAT
>VXBI01006779.1:255313-274629 GCA_013397375.1 Toxostoma redivivum | reverse complement strand
AAAAAAAAAAAGGGTAAAAAAAAGAAAAAGAAGGGGAATAAAAGGGAAAATTAAAAAGGGAAGATCTTCAGTGTCTACCAGGACTCTTGAAGGCTGGAGGAGTTGCAAGCACCTGAACAAACAGATTTCACGTCTGCTTCAGAGGCAGTGAGGGAAGATCTTGGGGGATTGATGCAAAAACCTTTTGTTTTGGTGCTGGCTGTAAAATGCCAAGAGCTTGGGGATGATGATCACAGGTGAGACCACCTCCTTGGTTCTCAGCTGGGACACCTGGGGCTTTAACCCCCTGACCACCTCTTCAGGCTGCCAGTGAGAAACCTCTTTGATGGCAAACCCCTTCGGCAGCAGCCAAAAATGATCCAGGAGGAAAAAAGAGCCCAGAAACCACCTTGGCTGTGGGTGGGTGACCAGGATCAAACCTACCCCTGCAAATTCAGCCCTGCCCTCTGCACTGGTGGTGGTGATGGTGGAGATCCTCTCTGTCCCACCTCCACACCCAGCAGTGCAGAAAGGCTCTGATCTCGGAAGATTCCTTTGGCATTTAAATATTTTCAACCATTTCTCAGAGACGAAACTGTCGTAATTCCCAGCTAAACACAAATGTTAACTATAGATCATGAAATACAGCTGGGTTCTCTTTTATAAGGCACTAAATTATAAGCAGAGACAATTAAGTTAGAAGACAAAAATTCCTTTAAATTAGCAGCCACTTTTGCAAGCTCTTGGCAAAAGCTATAATGTGTTTCTGCCTGAAAATTCACTTCTTAGGGTATGTGGAGGCTGTTGCAGACTGCTGACCCTGCTGGAGCCCACTGCAGCTCTTAACAAAGCTTGGCTTGATAAATAAGGCTTTTAAATTTAAAGCCTAAGCCACCCTTCAGCCTGATTTTTAGTTATTCAACGCTGAAAGATCTCTGAAGATCCAACTGACCCCCCAAGATCCTCTCCAGAAATTACACTCCCAAACAGGAGGGCAAAAAACAAACAAACACTCTGCCTGGAATGGCCACAGCGCTGGTTAATGTCCCTCAGATGGGTCATTAGGTCTTTTATGGATTGTCAGCATGGAGAACGGATCCTGGTTCCAGGGCAAAGAAAACTACATCATATTAAAATACATGGCTCTTGTGGGACACAGCACTTTCACAGGGCTGCCTGCGAGTTTGGCAAGAGCCTGAAGTTGAGAAAGACAGATAACCCCGCAAATCAGAAAAGGCAGGTTTTCATCAATAGAAAATTACAGATCCCTGGTGAGAACTTGCATCATTATCTATCAAGAAATAAATTGGCCTGAGTTCCTCTTAACTGGTTCATCTGCCGGGATGTCATGGTGGGAAGGACCTTTGTCTCCTGAGCAGCCACCGGTTCACTGGGTGCCTTAATTGCTTGTAGGAATAACTATTGATGGAACCATGGTAAAGGTGCTTATGCCCCAGCTTCAAAGAAAAGGGTTTTTTTTTAAGGATTCACTGTCCTGGAATGCTTTGACTGGTGACACAGGTGGGAAGGGAGGGGTTCTTACAGGGAAGAAGTGCAAAGAATATCCCTCATCCATATGAAAACAACTCCATATCAGAGCTTCGTTTTCAGAGGAGGATGAGAAACATCCTCAGGGCTATGAGAAACACCCCGCAGGGCTGCCGGCCAGCTTAGCTGCAGGAGCTTTCAGCCTTTACATCCGGTCTTTGGGAAATGCGTGGATCTATTCCAAATAAAACACCCAGGAATGTGGAATGTAGGTGTCCCTTATCCTTTAGGATATTCAAGGCGTGCTGGATGTCTGATAGCAAGGACAAAGTTTGCTGGCCATCACCCAGCTGACAGCACACGGGCAAGGACAGCCCTTCCCAAACAGCGCTTGGGCTCCGTTGGCAGGAGAAAAGCTGGCACTCCAAAAGGATTAATTATGCCCCAAAATAAATGTAAGGGTACGGCTGGAAAGAAGAACCACCGGCAGGATTTCTGGCACCGAGCTGTGCGCGCACGGGCCAGAGGGAGCGGGGAGGAGACGGGAAACTTCACCGCTCTTAAACCTCTTAAAACCTCGGCATCCTCCGTCATTGTGTCCGGGGCGGGCACGCGTGGAGAGGAGCCTTTTCCAGGAGAGGGCACTCGTGGGAAACAGCAGCTCCAGCCGCTCCGGCCCCGGGGAGCGGGAGCGCTTCCCCGGCCCCGGCATCCCGCATCCCTCCGAGCCCGGGCAGCGGCATCGCCCTTCCCCGCACCGCCGGGGCCCCCCGGGCACCGAGAACCCCCGGGCCCCGCATCCCTCTGCAGCGAGCAGTGGGGATCCCCCGCATCCCTCTGCAGCGGGCATCCCCCGCATCCCTCTGCTCCAGCCTGAGCGGGATCCTCCTCTCCCCGCTTCCTTCTGCTCCAGGGATCCTCCTCCCCCGCATCCCTCTGCTCCAGGGATCCTCCTCTCCCCTCTTCCTTCTGCTCCAGGGATCCTCCTCCCCCGCATCCCTCTGCTCCAGGCTGAGCGGGATCCCCCGCCCACCGCATCCCTCTGCAGCGGGGATCCCCCGCATCCTCCTGATCCAGGCTGAGCGGGATCCTCCTCTCCCCGCATCCCTCTGCTCCAGGGATCCTCCTCTCCCCGCATCCCTCTGCTCCAGCCCGGGCGGGATCCTCCTCCCCCCGCATCCCTCCGCCACCGGGAAGGGGAATCTCCCGGTCCCCGCCTCCTTCCGGGATCCCCCCGGTTCCCACACCCCTCTCCACCGGGATTCATCAGCAGAACATGAATCCTCGCTGATCAATTTGCATCCTCTCCCATTCCCCGTATATGCTGGGAGGATGCAGCTGTGTGCTTCAACAGCTATCAGCCCTGAAAAAAACGGAAAAAATGAAAAAAGGAAAAAAAAATCCCAATGTACAGAAAAAAAAAAAACCCCAAAGAAAAAAAAAAAAAAAAAAAAAAAGAAAAGCCCTTAGGCCAGTGGTGCACTACGTGAGAGGGAAACATCTTGTATGCTAATTGGCTTTAGGTACTTACAGCAAGATTGAGACTTGTAGCATTGCCACAGATTGTTGGAAATTCCTCCGATAAGCTGACAGATGAATGTGTCTCTCTCATGGAGAGGTGAGAGAGCAGCAAAATACTTCCAAGAGCACAGGCAGTGAAGCAGAGATATTTCTGGCATGTCAACACGCCGGGGCGGTGAGAACGCTGACCACTCGCTGCGGGAAGGATGGGGGGAGAGAGGGAAGGGAAAGGAAGGGAAGGGGGAAGCAGCGGGCAGGCACGAAATGCTGATCTGCCGGCCACGTCCTGCCACCTGCACACTGAGATGCAGCTTTTTGTGTGAAGAGCTCCATCAACTTGAATTACTGCTTGTAAAGCAAGGTGGGAGCGAGCAGGACTAACTCAGCCAGAATCCTGGCCCACAGCAGCATGGCCAGGAGAGGTGTAGGCTGAGGTTAATGTCCCAGCACGGCTTATTGTTGGGGCCTGTTTAGCCATAAACCATGTTTATTTCTTTGACTGAGGTTTTGAGTTTTTTTGGTTTTTGGTTTTTTTTTATTTTTCTCAAGTTTCAGAATTAACCTTGCCCTTTAGCCATGGGCAGGATTCATTTCTCCTGGATTCCCAGCCCTGCTGTTTGGGTGATGCTGGGGGAGCTCTCTGGCTGCTGGAGCAGAGGTGGGCAAGGTAGAGCTGTGCTGAGCTTTCCCCACAAGCATCTACCCTTCAGGCAAACCTTCACCTCCTCTCTGTGCTGTAAAAGATGAGGGAAAAAAAAAAAAGCAAGCCTTGAGGCCCAGGGGCATTATGCATCTTGCACTACAGCCTTACACAGCAGCACAATCACAATCTGGTCCTGAAAATGTACCAGACCCCGTGGTTCACCCTGTCTATCCCAAAAGACTGGAAATAAACCCCAAGGACTGTGAAGGTGGTGTCACACAGGGTACCCAGCTGGGCACCCTGTGCCTCTGTCCCACTCCAGCTGCCTCCAGTTGCCTCTCGTGGTTCTCCCTCTGCTTGCAAAGTGTGGACAGTAATTTCTGATGGTTGAGATGGGAGTTGCTCTTCAAGGCTTTTTGCAGGATATTTGGAGAAGTTTCTGAAACTTTTAAATTGACTCCTTGGGTATCTTTGAGTGTGGATCCTTTGCTGAAGCAGTGTCCACTCCTGGCCATTTTCTGTACCTGAGGCTGGCTGTGGCTCCCTCCTCCCCCTCTGAGCCCTGGTTATTGCTCAGGTGAAACAATATTGCTTCTTCTCCCCATCTACATGAAAGCATTTGCACAGGTGATTTCCTGTCAGTTCTGAGTGTACAAAGAACAGAAATGGTCCTGTGGCAATTTGCAGATCCCCCATCTTTTAGACTTGGGTTCAGTTTCTCAATCTTCGAGACAATTCTGTCTCTGACCTTGAGCAAGGTCACTTTTAACTTCCGTGCCTCAGTTCTCCTAGCTATAAAATGGGCTTAATAACATTTTCTTTCTCCAAATTTAAGTTTTCTTCAACATGTCCTGCCCACAGCTGCACACTGTGAATCCAATGGGACCTCTAATTTAATAAGCACAAGGGAGCCTATTATTATAACCTTCATGCCATAGCTCTGTCTTTATCTCTGCCTGCTATTTGCTGTAGGAAATATCACCGCTTTCTCCTTTCAATTGCCATTAGCAATTGCAGCAGCTGTGGTACAGGACCCGGGGATTTTCAGCTGAAGTCTAAATGCAGTTGACAACTGTATGAATCTCAGAGCCAGGGTAAGTAGCTAATGCAAATATCAACATTGTAGTAAGAAACACTCAGGAGCAGTAAGTGACTGATAGAAAAGTGATTATATGGACTTTATGTTGAAAAGTAAATATTTACTCTTCACCATTGACAGATGCTTCAAGCACCATAGATCTAAAAAAGACATTGATTTGCTCTCTTCCAGCCTCTCTTATCTCCTACTTATGAAAATGTCTGGTGAATAGTACATCATCTGCTTGCTCCACAGCCTAAGTGTCTCAGAGCAGCCACTCAGGTAATTTATTTGGCACCCAACAGTGCAATAGTTAATTGTAGTGCTTGTGGAATTGCGTGTGGGCTCTGCTGTAGCCTCCTGAAATGCAGTCACCCAGCACTGCTCCTGCTTCCCTGATGCAGAAGCTTGGACACTAGGCCAGCTCCTGCCCTCCTTGGCAGCCACCCAGGCATTAAAAATAAGGGAAAAAAACAACAAACCAACCATAAAGGAAAATGTTTCATTCTGCAAGAAATTTTATTCTTTGAAGAAGTAAAAAGGAGAATGACCTCAGAAAATGCGGCTGTGCTCTTTAAGAACAGGCTGGCCGTCGGTGGCTCCCTGTGCCTCTCTCCTCTTTGCCCTCCTGGAATTGCTTTGAAATAACTTAAATGAAGTTGAGCCACTCGGAGGCTGTCAGGTTTGCTGGACCTCCTTGGCAATCAATTTAACCTCCTGGAATAATTTTTTTCTGCTGCCTGAAGTTGCTGAGTCAGTGACGGGAGTCTGGGGGCTGCCTGCAAAGCTGGTCCTGGTCCCTCTTCCCCAGGAGCCACCCAGGAACATGCCTGCAGGCAGATAAGGTGCTGTTCCCCGATCTGCTATTTTTGGAAGGGACACTTCTGGATGGTGTGTTTTACAATGACCTGTGTGTGACTGTGCTGTCATCAGCTGGGGATGGGACCCTTTTGAGAACAGTGTGTCTGTGTACACCCGGTGTAAACTGCCCCTGTCTTCCTGCTCCACTCAAGGGGCAGGGAAAGTCCTTTGGGATGCTTCAGCATCCCTGCCCCTTGGGTGGAGCAGGCATTTTAACCTCCCATTGGCTCTAAAGGAGAGACACATGCAGTGCTCCCTCACTTTTGTCCCGTTTTTTGGGCTCACCTGTCTTTAGAAGAACCCTTGCAGCTGCAGGTGGCCTTGGTTGACATTGGCAGGGCACATCCATGCGTGCATCCTTCCCACTCCTCGGAGTTTCACTGCACTTCACACTGCAGCAGCTCCCTCCCTACAGCTGGTAATTACTCACCTCAGAAATAAATAACCACGAAGAGGAGGGTACAGAGAATTGTTCACAGAAGAAGAGAACTAAAAACTTTGTTTCTCCTCTGCACCAGCCGGAGGGATCTGCCCAAGTTGCTCCCTGAATGTTGTGCTCAGTAATTACAACTGCATAAACATTTCTCTTTTATTTAATTTTGCCTGATGATAATGAGGTGTGAGAGCCTTGTTTAGCAGCCTCTCACTGCTTCCTGCTCCCAGTTGCTTTCAAACCTGGAAGACAGGATGGAATCTGCCTCACACGATGTTACCCGGTGAGATGCCACCCAGCATGAGCTCTACACCCTGAGAAAAGCAACCCAGCCTGAAAAATCCTCTAGATGAATCCCAAAAGACAGCTGCAGTGTAAGGCTGCCTTCCAGGGCTGTCACCAGAAAAGTATTCAAAAGAAGAGGAGTAAGAAACACATTTGCCAGGTTCATAAAGCTGTGACCTTGAGACAAAGGTCACCAAAGCATCATTGGCTTTCCGTGGGTCGTGGCACAAGGGGACAGCCACAGTGACCTGGAAAGGGACCTTTGATGACATCAGACATTTCAAGGAAAGATTTACAGATAACAGGGGGTTAGAGCACTCAAAGAATGTTTGTAATGCTTGGTTTCAGCTTTTGCTTTCCTAGAGCCTCTGAAGCCAGTGAAGTAAATGAAGTTAAAGGTGTTCTGCACCCATGTGGGTGCCTCAGTGCATCCCAGTCCTGCAGGGAGTCCTGCTGGCTCTCCCTACATCCTGCACCCACATCATTTGCAGGCTGCCTGTCCCTATTGCTCTCCTCCTCCATCAAGTCCCTCTGCCTGCATGCAGGAAAATAGCTCCAGGGACTTTGATAATATTGTTCCTGTGAAGGAGACAGGTGAGAAGGAACCCCCCTCTTGCAAAGCCAGTCTTCTTTTCCTCTTTTTTGTGCAGGTGCTCTGGTGCACCTGGTACAATCCTGGAAGTCTAAGGGCCAACACCAACATGTGTGTAAAGTTTCATTGTCACCAGAGCAGAGGTGTGTGGATGGAGAATATTTTCTTCACACATTTAACATTCAGGTTTCTTTTATTTCTCTTTTTCTTTTTCCACTCTTCATGTGATGCCAGCAGCTCAGAGAGCTGCTGCCTGCAGCCTTAGGTGTGCATTAGCTTCCATTTGATTGCTGTACAGCAACTCTTCTTATCTTTGAAAATTAACCATTTCATAAGCACAGAGGAGGTGTCTCACAGCATGAGCGTAATGCACCAGGCATTGCACCAAAGACTGCAGAGTGCACCACTCTTTCAGTCAATGCTGAGGCTTTGACACCTGAAAGAAAAAGTATATTCCAGCCCTGTTAGATGTACAGAGCAATTATGCAAAACCATCTTTAAGGAGATATTATTCTTAGGACTTTGTTTTTTTTTGTTTGTTTGTTTTTTTTTTTTGTGACAAGCAGTATTTCACAAAAATCCTCACCTTTTCTTACTTATATAATTCAGTGCCATTTAGAGTAAATTATATTTGTGCAGTTTCATTATCACATCTATGTTAATTCTTCCAATAAAGTATCCTCAGACTTTAAGATGCAAAACGATTTTGTTAAGATAGGGTATAAGATAAAACAAAGGAAAATAAGCAAGGTAGTTCCTTTTTCTGCATTGACTGCATGGATGTTAAATGAGAGTCATCTCCATGTACAGGTCTAGCATCTGGTTGCTGTATTTATTTTAATTGTGTGGTTGTTTGGTTTTTTTCAGGGAGAAATCCAAATCCCATATGTTCTCTCTTATGAGACAAACCTCTGAAAAATCAGAATTAATCTATAGATGTAACATTCATGTGCTTTTTAATTGCTCTCTTCTCATTAACTAAATATTATGAGATGTTTCAGGGTGAGATATGAACTTCCCAGCTTCATCTCTTTTGCACTCCTGTGTTGTCCTAGCTGCCTGCTGTTGACTCCTTGTAGGTCATTTCCAGCAACATAAGCAAGACAAGCAAACAGCAAAATTGCAAGATGCAAATGCCCTTCGTTTTTGGCTCTGAGTCAAAAAATAATAAGTTGACAATAACCCTGCCAGAATATGCAGCAAGGGTGACTGCATATTTCTTCCTGTTAGCGTGACAGTACAAGGGAGCCGGTCACCAGGAAAAGACGAGCTTGTGTTCTCCTGATCACTGCAGCATGTGCCTTGTCTCAGGTTTTAAAGCTTTTTCTGGGTAAAGCATAAAGAATTCCACTCAAAAAGAATTCCATTCAACCAGCAGCTCATTTCCACATCTTCAGCAAAAAAAGAAAAAAATATGGGGAAAAAAAAGAAGAGGAAAAAAAGCAGGTGACTTAAAGTTATGTTAAAATAATACTAAATGAAGCACAGCTTGTTTTATAAAAGCTGCTGTGGGTGTAAGGAGGAAATGCTTTTCTGGGTGATGCTCGTGGGGAAGATAGGAGGGCAGGTGGGGACCCACAGGGTTGGAGCTGAACCTGCACTGAGCTCTGAGAGGAGCCCGAACCTGCACTGCCAATCCTCAGCCCTGCACTGAGCTCTGAAATACACCCTGTCACTTCATGGGCTCCCAAACACAACGTAGTGGAGTCCTCTGCTTTAAAAAATGTAAGAACTTGCATCAGTATCTTGGGAGTCAAAGGGCTGAAGTGGCTCCTCTGTGTCCTCCCTTCTGTCCAGGGAGCCACAGCTTCCCACCCCTGCCAGTGCCCTGGCTCAGGTGTCCACAGAGCCTGTATGACCTCAGCAATGCTGAGGGGACACCCTCGTGCTGGGAATAAACTAAACAATTGCATGAACTCCTGATCCCTTTGGAGGTCAAGATTTGGAGCTCAGCAACTGTCTTGAGTTGAAATTATCAGGGTGCTGATATGATACTGCACACAGGAGGAAGAAGCAGTGAAGTCTGGCCATGGAGGGATGCTCAGCTTCCAGAATTCCTTTTTCTCCCAGCTAAGCCCACCTCTGTTTAGCTGAGGTTCACTCCAGCACCAGAGGCTCTTTATCTCCAGCCAGGAGGAGACAGTGGAGGAGAATCCTGCAGTGAGCAGCACTTTGGGAGTTTGTGATAGATGCCGTCTACCTCATTACTGAACAACGAAACTTTATTGTTCCCTCTCTTCTATTGATTTTTATGTCTCCAAAGCATGCTGGCAAACTCTGAAATGAGTATCTGTCAGAGGAGGACTGCTGCTGCTGATCTGCATCTTTGCAGAGAATGTCCATGGATCAAATCCTGGATCCCGTCCTGCTGCCGTGTCTGAGGAGAGAAGGGCTTCCCCTGGGCTGAGTGCTGAGGGTTTGTCCTTCCAGTGCACCCAGCCTGAGAGAAGGATGGATACCTACAGATCCAGTGCACCAGAACCTCTCTGCTGGGAAAAGACAACATTTTGGCCAGCATCCATGCAACTCAGCACAGACCTTCCCAAATCAGCTTGGCTTGGAGTGCGAGGCTCCATCAGTGGGACTTCACTGTGAGCTCCAGCCTGGAGAAGTGCTGAGCTTGGCAACAACTTCCATGGGCTGAGCACTGGAGGGGACCCCACATCTCCATGGCACTCTTTGGTGTGCTGCCACCCTGCCTGCAACACCAGAGTAAATATATGCATTATTTGTTTCTGGTTTGTATATAGCTCTCAAGCGAGGGAGCATTTGCCCCGCAGTCCCTACACATACATCCGTGAACTTCACAAGTAGTTAATATTTTATGCATAATTCATAAAATTATACTACATTTTCTGGAAGTAATTAGCTGACTCTGTACCTCTAATGAACTGCAGGTTCAGCTATGACAAATACATCGGGCAACTCCAAGGGATAGTAACACGCAGGCGCCTTTAAGCAAAGTTCAAGCAGCTCCTAAATTAACCGGAGTGAATCCCCAAAGATGCAGAATTTATGCACTGAAGCAGGAAGGGAGGGCTCTCATCTCACCACTCTCATCAGCCATCACAGCCCAGGAAGCAAGAGAGAGAAAATAAGAGTTATTTACCTTTTGCTAATTGGGAGCTGGGCAGCTCAGGTGAGACTTTCCTCCTTTTCCTTTATTTGGTTGATTGCATGGAGTTGTCATGCAAGTGATCCCCAGTGTGGAAATGGATGTAATTGGCGCTAAGATTTTCAGGCTTAAATTGCAAATTTTTCTTAAAATTCTGTTCTCAGTTGGAGGAAAATGAAATCCATTTGAGCTGTTCTGGTTCTTAAAATAGAAACTGAGCAATTTAATCAAAATTCTTATTTCCAGAGCATCAGCTCTGCCTCTGTGGGTGCAGGGCTGCCTTTTCCCAGGGCTCAGCCCCAATTCCTTTAGGGCTGCCCATGGAGGCAAAGCTTTGGCAGTGCCATACACCCAGAAAGGGGAAAATTTGGGTGCTGGGTGTGCAATGGCATTCATAACACAGGACACAACATTTTCCTCTCACCACTCACTTTTGGGCTGAGTAACTGGAGCAGCACCAGCACCCAGCCACTCCCTGCTCCCAGGCTGGGACCCCTGCTCCTCTGGGATCC
Source organism: Toxostoma redivivum (assembly GCA_013397375.1). NCBI lineage: Eukaryota > Metazoa > Chordata > Aves > Passeriformes > Mimidae > Toxostoma > Toxostoma redivivum. The sequence continues at coordinate 264,122 of VXBI01006779.1, read as the reverse complement.
TCTCATGGCACTGAACACTGCACAGTGATCTCAAAGCAGGAGAGCACCTCCTGCTGCCCTGCCCAGCCTGGCTGCTCCATCTGACCCAGCAGCAGTGCCAGCACATGGAGGGGATGCCAGCAGCATCCTCAGGGCACACACTTCTCCCACACCAACTTCTGCTGCTCATGGGTGTGGGCAGAAGGAAGCTGCTCACTGAGGGTGACCCCAGGAACCTGGAGATCTAATACACTGCAACCAGCAGTCTCAAATATTAAATTTTCCCTCCACAGTGTGCTCCTTAAAAGGGAGAACCCATCCCACTACAGACATTCCCACTGCTGGGACACATGGATCCACTGCCAGGAATTGACTTTAAGTGCAGGGCTGCAAACTGGTAAATGTATTAACTTCAGGTGCCTCTCTGACATTTTTTAAAAAAATTAAATTTTCAGCTCTGTTGTAGGTACAAAGGGAGCCATAGAGAAGAGCTGCACGTGTCAGGGGGTGAGCACATCAAGGCAGATGATGGTGACACCTGTCTGGTTGAGTTTAGGCTGACAAAATTCAACAGAGAGACCTCTGTGGAGGGTAGAGTATGCTCAGGAGAAGCAGTGCTGTGGGGCCCTCCTCAGAAGCAGACCTCATTTTTTAAAATTAGATTATAACTTAATTATGGATGCAAGGCTCTTCATCCCTGACAAGTTTTCCACAATCTTAACTTGATCTCATGTCAGAAGGGTCCCATCCTCTGATAATCAAGCCCAGCTAAGAGTTTAACTAGAATAATAGCTGATTAAAAGGGGTTAATAGATACACCTCAAACAGAAGTAAATTAACGGGAGACGCTGTCTCTTGGCTAATGGGATCAGAACAGTATTTGTTTAGTTTATGAATGATTAATCTCCCTCTCTCAGCATTCCTCGGATGCTAATTGCACTTATGGAGCCCGTGTTTGTTTTTACAAGAGTTGGAGGTGGCAGAGGGGAGGAGATGGCTGGCCCAAAGGGGGGTTCATTCACCTGGGTAATGGGAATACCGGGAAAGCCACGCTCTGGAACGGGAGATATTGTTAAAGTCGAATTAAAGATCGTATTGGAGTCACTTCGGTGTGTTTTATGAGAAAACCCGTGAAGTTCACAAAGTGCCAGGCTCGTCTCACCCTCCTGCCTGGGGAATTTCCACCATAAAAACTCTCGGATTTTTCCCTGTGGAAACACTCCAAACAGATCACAGCAAAGCTAAAAGGGAGGCCAAAGGAGGGAAACCACTTCTCATGGCAACTTTTGCGTTTGACAGTTCAAAGCAGGAGAGCAGCAGCATTTGTCAGGAGCGCTGGGAGGGAAGCAGTAATTGCCTGGAAGCAGCCACAGATGCAGGGCTCACTCCAGCTGCTGCTGCATCGCTAAGAGGTAACCAAATCATTTTCCTCTCTACACACTTGTCAGCATTTTAATCCTCCATTATCTTTGTACCTAACAACACAAATGTGCTACCTCAGCCGTACTGTGAATTTACTAGCAAACAAACCATTTCAAACAAAAAAAAAAAAAAAAAAAAGGGTTTTCATCCCAGGCTTAGCAAGTGTGAGGCGTGTGGAAGGTCTCCCTGCTCATTGCAGGGGGATTGGACTATGTGACCTTTAAAGGACCTCTCCACCCAAAACATTCTATGGTTTTATGATTTTCTAAATAAAACCCTTCTAAGGGATGCCCTGATTCAGCAAGGTACCAAGACAAGCTCCACCAAAGTCAGCTGGCACCACTCAGCACAAACTTCTAGTGTGTTTGCAAAGGCTTAATGAATTTGGAGGTAGGAGGAGCAGTTTGGAAAGGCAGGTGCCCATCCTGAGCACAGGATCCTTGCAGTGATGGGTCAAATTATCTTTGGTGCTCTGGCAGTTGTTTGCAAGGATCAAAATCTGGGCTTACCAAATCAGAATTGTGATTAAGGCCACTTCTCTGTTCAGTTTGGTTTTCAGTGTCCCAGGTGATGGTGAGGTGTGACTTTATGGATGCTTAGTGGTCACTGAGGAGAAAATATGTGTAGAGGAGAGTTCTCAGTCTGTATTCATGGTCTTCCAGCCTTTACCAAGGGATGGATGTTTGACAGATGTGAGGTATATTGGGAAGACCAAGAGAACAGTTCTGCATTAGACTGTTTTTAAGTTTGGGATGAATTGAAATTAGGTGAGAAGAATCTAATTTAAATCTCCAAGTTCTGCTGTTATAAAAACTGCATGCTAAGAAAGGGGATGCTCTTTCGCTGTTCTCCATAAATAATGTTACTTTGTGCTGTTCCCAGGTATTTCATTCATCACTGAGTTGTATAGAAAGCCTGAGCTGAATAAAACCTTCTGAAAGAAGATGAAGAGACACACTCTGCCTTGTAGATTATTTTACAGCTACTGAAGCCATTTGTTTCCTCGGCCAGTTTTCCACAAACTTGGAAAATTAACCATGCACCAGGAGGTGTGACTTCTTTTTGCCAAATAGCATGGAAATAAATTCATTAAGGGAGCCACCTAAGAATATTTGGTTTAAGAATAAATTACTGGATGATTTTCTGGAGGAGCTCCAGAAAGGCAGGTTTGGGCTGAGGTCTGAGGGATGCTCAGAGCAGGCACAAAGTTGTGAAAGCCTTTTCAAAGCTGGGGTGGAGGATCCAGGTTTTGCTTGTTGCTAGAATATGGGAGCATGAGAGCATTTATGAAACTCCCCCATGCATCCCCTTCCTGAGCCATTGGATCCCCCAAGCTACAAGTATTTGTTATCCAAACCCTACTCCAGCTGAGTTTTGAGAGCTTCTGGCAAAACTGCTGCCCACCGTGTTTGTAAACCCAATGAGATGTTTATGGGCACATGAAAGATGTGCAGACATGGCATCCAGCCAGCTCATCCCTGCAGCCTCCATCCACAGGCATCACTGCCTGCCTCTGCCCTGCCAGGTGAACTGGACCTTGTGCACAGAGGCACAAGAGGAATAAGCAGATATGGGCAGAGATGTGGAGTGGTAGTGCAAACAGGACAGAAACTATACTAAACTCTTCTTCAGAAACTATTAAACTCACCCAAAGGCAATGTTGGAAGAGTGGGTGAGATGTGGTGACAGCTCTGTGTGCAGCAGTCCAGCTTGGGGACCCCGTGGGTGGTGGCCAGGGGCAAGCTTGGGGCAATGGGTGCTTCTTGTAAGGAACTGGTTGACACGTGGTGCCCTGCAGCCCTTCTCTCCCCAGGTCTGCAGCCAAAACAGCCTTTTGTACAGCCCAGGGCAGCCTCCCAGGCAGCAGTTTGAAAACACTCTGGCTTTTGCAGAGCTTACAGCTGCAGGTAGGTGCCTAGTGGGATTTTCAGAGGTGCCGAGGCATGTAAAGCACCTCATTCCCAGTGCAAATGCCACCAGGTGTCTGCCTGCATCATTAGGCACCTAATGGCCTCTGAAAGCTGGCTCCTGGGAGCTGGGATGCTCCTGCAGCAGCACCCCTGGAGCTGGGAGGTGCCGAGCTGGCTGCTCTGCAGCTCAGCTCCCATGGGACACAGCCCTTGGCCCCATCCCAGCACCCTGGCTCCTGGCAGCTTCTCCCTGCCTCAGTTTCCTCATGCAGCAGCTGGATTATTCACACACATTGTGAAACCCTTCATCTCCCACAGATGAGCCACGGTGGGAGGGTGAGGTGCTACCAAAGGGCTGATTATTGCTAAAGAAAATATTAAAACCCTTTTAGCTGCAAACATAGAGCACAACATGGTCCTGACTCCAGAGAAGTGGAGCAGGATTAAAACACATTCCAGCCTGTCTGTGTTTCTACCTTGTCCTTGCACAGAGGGGCTGCAAGGTGGGGAAGTTTGCTCTTCTTGTGCAGTGACGAATGGTCTGACCAGGTAACAAATTCCAGGCTGGAATATGCCTCCTCAGCAGCCCAACGTGTGATTGCAGTGGGCATTGCATTAATTCCTGAAATGTCTTTTTTAAATTGGTTTCACAGTTCACTGGGAGTGTGAGGCTGCAGCCTCTATAGCCAGTGCTGCTCGCACACGACTGGGGGAAATAATACTAAAAACTGATCCCTGCTGCTGACCCACATGGCTGGGCCTGGCAGCACAGAGAGGGACCAAGCCAGGTGTGAATTAATAAATACATTTATTTGTCAGCAGAGAGCACACTGTATGCAAACATGAGAAAATACACAAGTGCATGCAGCATGGCTGAAAAGGACTCCTGCTAAATTCATTGCTCCGGTTTTGTGAATTCCATGAGTGTGCAATGCTGCAAGATGGGACTTTGCTCCCAAAAGTGACAGGCAGAAACCATGCCCAGGGCAGAAATAGTGATTAAGGGATGATGAGTTGCTGTGCCCAGCACTGGTGGGGACAACTCCTGCTCTCAGGCCAGCTCAGGGGTTCAGTGGGATCTGTGAGCTGCAGGGATTGTACAGACATCCTTCAGAACCAGAAGCAAAGCCAAAGAAAACCCTTCTTTCTTAGAGGAGTTGAGCAACATCCCTGAACAACCTAATCAAAGAAGTGACCCAAACTGCCCAAACTCTGTGATACATTTATGCACAAACCCTGGAAATTCTGGTTAACTCTTCTCCTGTCTGGAGGAAAGGCTCTTTCCCTGCTGAGCAGGCACTTGTTTACTCTGGGAAAGTGTTAACGCAGGTTTGTGCCATCAGCATCCACTGCAAATTCCCACAAAAGAGCTGGTCCCTGCCATGTCCTGCTGTTGAACCCAATCAGGTTAAAGTGTGGTCACACATCAAAGGTGCCCTCAAAACCAACAGCTTCCTACAGATCTGCATGTTCATCCTCAGATCTGCTGACTTTAGGGATATAATATATCTCTTACTACCTTTTGCCCCTGTAAGCAGGGCATAGCCACCCAGCAGTGATTTCAGGGCAGGAGCTCCCTCCCTCCCCATCACTCTGTCCCACTGATGGGAAGAGTTCTGGCTCCTCTTCACCCCCAGAGCCTGGGGTGACTTTACTGAGCTTCCAGCCAGGAAACAAACAAGCAAAATTAAAAAAAAAAAAATTCCAAACAAACCAAAGAAAGAAACAAAACCCCTTCATGTTTTTCATGTGGATTTTTTATTAATGTGGAAAATTAACTGGAGCCTCTAAGCCCAGAATCCCACAAGGGTAGTAATGGTAAGTCACTTTTTGGAGTGTAATCACACTGGGAGAGACAAATATCTGCAGCATGTCTGCATGGGCAGGATTCATGCTGGGGAGCCACAAGCCTCCTCCAGCTCCTTCAAACCACCCAAAGGCTTTGAGAGGCCTTGGCACCAGAGTCCTGACCCCCCTTGGTTGTGGCTTATTTTATTTTTTTTCTCTCAATCAGAAAATGCCTTTGGGAATCGTTTGCTCTCTATTCTAATATGCCTCTGACCAGGCAGGAGGCTGTGCTGATCTCCATACCATGTGTCTATCATCTTCGTCCAGGCATTTTAATTTACACTGCAGTAAAAAATTTGGCACCCAACGTTTTCTACTTCGAGCCACAACGGAGAGGCTGTTCCAAAGGTTTGACTGTGCTGGTTTCTCTCCTCCATTCAGGGGGTGCATGTGTGGAGGAAGGATATTGGAAAGAAAACTCCCCAAACCTGGGATGTCAGGTTTTAATCCCGTCAGCCTGGGATCTCGTTGCTGGAATGACTCTGCCAGATGAGGATCTCTTTGTCTATCCAGAGGAGCTTTGCAGCACACAGAAATACAGATGATCCTAAATAAATATATATCTACATCCTAAAGCATTGACAGAGACTGTCTCACTCCAGCACTGGTAGAAAATAAGGGGTTCTTCACTTGAGGAGGTCACTATGGTACACACGGGCTACTCTACGCCCTTGCATAGCCTTCAGAGCTGGGCTGGGGAAACCTCTGCTGGAGACCTGAGGCTCTGGGGCCCTGGGACCTTTCCCTGCCCTTTCCCCCCACGCCAGAGCGAGCTGCAGGTCGGTGCAGCCCCCGCTGGGCTCCGGGAGCTGTGCAGTGAGGGGACTCCTCTGTTGCTGCAATGCAGGGCTGAGTGCAGGTTGCAGAAAATGAAGGACACACAGACACTGCAGAACCAGGTCCAGAGGCTGGAGGGGAGGATCAGAGCCCAGCCTGGTGCCGTGTTTGCCTCCCCATCTGTCTGCCTTTGGCTCTGTCCATTTTAAGCCAACACCATCCATACCCAAGCAGCCAGCAAAGGGCACCTCAGGCACTGGCAAATTTAGGAGGTGAAGGGGCACAAATGCAACCAGGAATAGGCAGGGCTGATTTGCATGGTCCTACAATGCTTATCTAATGCTCTGGCAAGAAGCTGGAGCCAATTTGTCATTGTTTATCCCCAAAACAGCTACTGCCTTTGCCAGATAATGTCTGGGGAGAGTCACCTCTCCTCCCTCCTGGGGCCATTCTTGCTTTGCTTTTCAGGGAGGTAGCAGTAATTCTGCTGGGCACAGGGAAAATGCACCAACAGGAAAACACTGAGCCAAAATTCTTAAAAAAGCTTCTAAAAGAGGAAAAAAAAAGAGTAAAGCAGTTTTCTTTCTCTTTCTTATTTATCACCCCCACTGTTTTCAATATAAAACAAGGAGAGGACAAAAAGAAACACTGTAAGTGAGGAAACAGAAGTCTTTCTATTTCTTTTATGCATGCGACTCGTTCTCATGAATTAGGATAATTTTGTTTTGGACAAGTCCCCCAAAATTAGGAGGGATGAAAGATCAAAAAGAACTTCTTGGATCCAAGCAGGACGCACTTTTCCTGCTCCTCCTTCCTCACCTCAGTCTGGATCCTTACTGTTACCTGGTGGCTTCGTTTACTTCTGTACATTTACAGAGTGAACTCCCCCTGACATTAACTAACCTCAGCTTTTTTTTCCACAGACCACCTTCAAAACCAGCATAAATGTGAATTTAAAAATGAACACACCTTCAGAAGACAGAGTGGAAGATAAAAGACACGGAGCAAAGCCATGGATGAAGTGTGTTTGCTGCTGCACAGAGAGATGAGGAAACAACCAGGCACAGGGAAGAGAGTGAAGAATTGGAGCCAGCCAGGCAGGTCACACACTGGCAATGCCTCAAGGACAGGAAACAAATGATCGACTGCTGTGTTTGTAATAGGATGGAGGGGAAGGGATGGCAGGCAGGGAACACACTCCTGTGAATGGGAGGAGTAGGAGGGAGATGCTGGTGGAGGCAGGAAAATCCACCTGCTGAGTTACCCTTTGAAGAACGTTGTTCCTTCATTTTTTTCAACTGATGGAGTTGCCAGGGTTCTGGGCATCCACAGGGTGGGATGGAAAGTAATGGAGAAATGAGATGGAAAAATGGGACTGAAGATCCAGGGGACAAGGAGAGGAGGCTGCTGAGTGGTGGGACACGAGGTTCCTTCTGAAAGCACCTTGGAGTTTCCTGGAAAGAAGGAAGGCTGAGAACAGAAGGGACAGAAACCATCAAAGGGGACACAGTGGTTGGATGATGTGTGTCAGGGAACTTCAGTGTTATGGAGCACAAGGGAAACAAGAGGGATATGGGCAAAAAAAACCAAACAATAATAAATATTTCAGGACCTGCACTACTCCTGACAGCTGTAACGGGTGTATATCAAGAGCTCCCACAAACCTTGGAAATTTCATTAAGAAGCTCACAATGCCTGGACACATATGGAATTATGATACTTCTCATCCTTTCCTGCGTCAAAATCCTCCAAGCCTCAGCTGCCTTAAAAAGTTGTTTATAATAAATACATCTTCTTAATGCTACCATATAGGATATTTGCAGCTGGATAGATTTGACTGATATAGCACATTCTTTATGGCGATCATTCCTTGATTAAAAAAAATATTTTTTCTGTGTCAGGCTCTTTCTGTCACTATCGACCATAAATCAATTTGTCACATAAATGGTAATAAAACAAGAGGTGTTTGTTCTCTCAAACACCACACAAGTGGGTTGTGCAGCGTGGTTATAGCCCTGCTCAGATGTCAGACTCGGTGGTCCTTGCCCTGATGGTCCCGGGAGGGCAGCACAGCTCCGTGGCACTGGAGGGAGTGGGGTAAGAGTCACAGACTCTTCCAAGCTTCATTGATGTCACAGAGGTCACAGCTGAGTCCTGGGCCAGTGCTCACTGCACACCTCCCCAGGCAACCCAGATCCAAACAGAATTGTTTAAAATTCTGGGTGTCCCATCCTGGTCAATGGTGCTGCAGAGTGTGGGTTTGTACTTGTGAGTGCCTCCGTGTATTTTAATAAGAATAAACCTTTCCACCCACTGCAATGACTGTCAGAGTCCCACAAAGTGATGCTGAAGCTGCTCCTCCTTTCTGTGTAAGATTCCCAGAAATACTGCTTTGCAAAAAACACTTTCTCCCAGTGAAATGCTCTTATCTTTTAAAATTTCCTATCCTGGAAACACGGCACAAGTCATCCGTGCTGCAGGGACCCAAGTTGCAGCCTGACTTGCCGGCCATGCATCTGCCACTCCTCACTTTTCCGAGCGTCTCCAATTTCAGCCTGGCATCTCTGATCGTAAGTCTACTTAACCATTTTAATAGCACTAAATGGAGTCTGTGCTCCTGCCCTTATCTGCTCTCTATGTCTTCCGGGTCACACATGCTTAGTTTACTGTCAGAGACAAGTTTTTACTGCTGTCAGCACTGCAGCGTGCGGTACCTGCAGAGCAGCAGGCTGCGGGCTCTGCGCTGCGTCCTCGCTGGCAAGGAAATTACCACCCGCCAGCTGATTCCCCAACATTTGTCTTGTGGTTTCTTAATTGGTACCATCAAGGAAAAAATGCCGGAGAAAAAAAAAGAAAAAACCCCCACTACATGG
>VXBI01006779.1:234107-255246 GCA_013397375.1 Toxostoma redivivum | reverse complement strand
AAAAAAAAAAAAAAAAAAAAGGTGGTATCTATTTACAATCCTTTTGTGCAGCGGTAATAATAATTAACATAACAACAATGACTAATAATTGGGATTGCCTGCATTGAGTTAAGGACATGATTTTGTTTTCCTTTGTGCACATGCAAATCCGGGCTCATTTTCCTCTTGTCAACAGACGAAAAAAGTGTGAGAGGAGAATAAGTCCACAAGCAGGGAACATGCATTTATCTGGGTATATTTAACTCTGGTTACCCCCAGACCCTAATCCACTGCTGGCAGGGTAACCTCTAGCACATACCCGTGTTCCCATGTAGGATGTTGGGGCTGTGCATGTCCACTCCATCTGTATTTCCCTCCTGGAAAACCTGGTCAGCTGTCTTTAAAATCATATCAAACAGAACAATGCAAGTGGAGATGATAAAAGATGCAGAAAAGATGCACACGTGGCTTCATTCTCACCCCCCTTCACTCTGAGCCCTGCAGGCTGGATCTGCAGTTCCAGCAGCTCAAGAAAATCTTTGTCAAATTAATAGATTTAAAAGTAGAAAACCCCAGCCGAGAGTCCGGGCACGCTTCTGAGATCACCTGCTCGGGTTCTGCACCAGCAGCACTGACGGAATTACTTTTGCTTTACACCAGCATAAATAAAAGCAAGATCAGTTCCACTATCTGGAAGGTAAGGATGAAGTTTTACAGCCTCCTTTTTCCTTATCACACCCAGACTTTTTAATACCTTGGAAGTATAATGAGCAAGGTTGTGCCAATGCCTGGCTCTCTGGGCTTGCAGGCACTGCTTGTGCTAGGGCTCTCCTCCCCTTTTCCTCTAGAAATTTGGGATGCTAGCAGCAGTGGGGCTGGAAAAATGATCAGTTGTTTATGAACAGATCATTTATTAAATCCCCTTGGCTAAAGTAATTCCTGCCAGTGTGAAGGTACAACAGAGTGAAAATGAATAATCTCTCCTGCAATTCTCAGGGGCGAGGGACCACACTCCCTGTGTGCTCTGTTGCTATATTTAGCACGGATACAGTAAGTGCATTCCTGCATGGAGCTGCTCTCCCAAAAGAGCACTTTTTTGGACCAGAAGTGGCTGCAGAGCAGCTGGATGTCCCTGGGTGTGGGTTCTGCTGCAGGATGGTGAGCACAGAGTTACTGTAAACCGAAACCTGGGGTGCAGGGTTGGAGCCCCTGAGCTGGGATAAATCAGATGTAACAGCTGTGACTTACCCCAGCGATCACTCCAGCTCTGGAGTTATCTTGTTACAGGCACATTGCTCCTGCTTCTTCCAGTCCTAGACCTTAATATAACTTTTAAATCGTTGCGAAATGAACTTTGCATTTTATTTCCTTGGACTGTGAAAAAAATACATTGCTGTATGGTGCCCTGGGATAGGGACAGAGACAGCTATTTATATAATTTCCAGCAAAACACCCTATGAAACATGAAGGAAACTGGAAAATCAATAATTATTATTGCAGTGTCTCTGGGTCTCAGGTGTGTGGGGCACTGCACATCCCTGCTCCAGGACTGAGCATTTGCAGCCACGTTGGCAGTGACGCAGTGCAGGAAGGAAAGGAAGAAACAGGGAAACTGAGGCAGAGAATTGTTTCTAAAGATAAGTTGATGGTGCAGCAGAACTCCCCTGTCCTCACTGCCCACGACTCCTGGCAGGGAATGTGGGTGTCCCAACCTGGGGGAGCATCTCTGCAGCAGTGCAAGAGGCACAGGGCCAGTGCAGAGCGGTGTAGGGCTGATGTTTTGGGAGATGTGCATTTCTGGCAGGGATATAAACCTGCTCAGATGATGTAACTGTGCTCTGGACTGTTTTAGGACAGGCTTATGTGCCGTGCTCCCCCGGGGTTACCTCCTTTAGCCTGTTCTGCTTCCATCCTCTGTGCCTGCAGGCAGGGCAAGGCAGGGGAGTTCTGTTCCTTCCAGCAGGATTTCATCCCTTGGAGGGGCTGGAGTCCCACAGTGGTGGCTTGGGCTGGTTTCACCAAGGTGGGCTTGTGTGCCACACCTGTACAAAACATCCTGACAGAGACACCACAGGTCCCATCAAGGCTGGGAGGAGACAAGGACAGCAATCAGCACTGCTCTGACTGCACTAATGCTTATCAGGCTCTAAAAACTGAATTATGAAACTCACTCCACCACCCAAGAACCTTCTGGGTGAAGGAAATCACTGAAGTGAAAGCCCAAGGGAATTTCAAAGCTGGTGGCACTCACACTTCAGTTTGAGAACAATCTTCTTTCTTTTGGGGGCAGTACTGCAGGAAAAATCCCATTACCTTTTTTCTTGTGCAGCACCTATGTCCTTGCTGTGGCAGAGGGCTCAGGAAGGAGGTGAACTCAGAGCTGGGGAGTCTCTCCCTCCTTCCCCTGCATCCCTGGTGCACCCCAGAGCAGGCATGGCACCTCCATGGGCTGGGTGTGCCAGCTGCCCCTTTGCCTGGCTTTGTCTGGGGTGTGTGCTCAGAAGGCAGATAATGGCCATTGATGTGCTGCTTCCTTCAGGTTTAGGTTTCCTGTCAGCTGAGCTGCAGATAAACCATAAACACAAAGAACAAACAAACAATTAGCCTCCCTCGGACCCAGCACACAGACACTCTGCTGAGGTTTATAGCCATTTTCCAGCTTTACTGCCAGGATAAATCTTTCACCACCCACTACCCAATCAACCTCAATACAAAAAAGTTGTTTGTTCTGTTGATTTGGGTTTTTTTCTTGTTGTTTGTTTGTTTGTTTGGTTTTTTCAGCAGATACTTGATTTTTATATTTAGGAAACATTAGAACAAGAGTGCAGAGAGAGAGGTGGGGACCGATATGTAAATTCTGTATTGATCCAGAGGATGTGCTGGCTTGATTCTCCCTGTTGTGGGACCAGATGAGAGGCAGAACAGCCTCTGCTTCCTCTGAGCTGTGCTTTCCACCACTGCTGGACCTCCATGTGCAGCATCCTTTGTCCCCACACATCCACCATCACCGTGGTCACACACCAGTGGGTGCATGAGGCCAATGGATGCTGCCTTCCATAAGCCCCATAGTCAGTTTTATTACCCAAATTTATTCTTCAATCTGAAAAAAATTAATATAAATCTGTTTGTTTCCCATCCTGCACTTGTATATAGCCCCCAGGTAGGTTTTTTTGTCACTGGGTAGAAATTCCTTCATGGTGTCACTGGTGCATCACTGGCACAAAAGGCTGATTCAGATTTGGTGGTAAATTACCCATAGCTTTCTTTTTTTTTAATATGGCTGTGAATTTTGTCAAAACTTTGTGTGGCAGTTTCATTTTGTGTCTTTATTGTCCAGTGAGGGGGAGCTGGGAGTGCTAAATTAATTTCTGTGGTGAGACCAATAAATTCAGCTCTCCTGCTGTAAAAGATACATTAATTTTGCTACATTCCCTTTTTTAATAGGCACAAAGCCACCTGGATAAATACAGGTAGCACAGAGAGAGCAGCCATGGGCACAGAGACTGTCAGCTAAAATAAATAAGTCAGACATTAAGAAAACAGTATATGCAAAGAAATTTCACTTTCTTTTTACTTTGGTTTTTACCTTTTTTTTTTTGTGTGAGGTGAGGGAAAATGGTAGGCTCCAATAATTTCATCTACCATAAAGATATGAAAAGAAGATGAAGAATGTACTCTGGGTTTAAAATATTTAGAGGTTTTAATGTTTAATGCCAAATATGTTGGTTTTGATAAATACAATAAAGGCAGTATTAATCTCACATGCTGTGCACTTGGACATGGGGCTATTGCCTCATTACAACTTCACTGCCAGTGGACAAACCTGGGCACCATTTCCCAAGGATTTTAGGGACAAGCAGGGATACTTGGGGCTGTTTTCCACAGGAGTTCAGGGGTGATTTTTTGTTGAACAGCAGAAGTTGGCAGAAGATCACCAACCTGCCTGGGAGAGCAGAGCTCTGATACCCATTGGCAAGACATATCCAGAGTCAGATAAACCAGACACCCAGCCCATCCTGGGAATATGACTGGGTTGATTACATGGGGAGAATGAGGAATTTGTGTTTGGTGTGTGACTTGGTGTTCCCATGGCATTCCCTGCCCAGGGCTGGGAGAAACTGGAGACACCAACACTGGCAGCTGAACCACAGGCAGAGGCTTTTGCTAGAGGTGCAGATAAGACAGTTTGGTCCTTGTTACACTTTGGGGCTGTGCAAACAGCACTGGCCAGAATTAAGAAATGATTTTGTGGGGGGAAATGTCTTTTAATGGGTTCATTGCAAAACCTCTTTTTATACTGCAACTGGAAGGGAGCAAATCTCAGGCTGGTGGCTGCCGAAGGACATGTGCCTCCAAGGTCAACTAGTTCAGAGCTCTGGACTGGTAGGAGGTTCTCAGAAAATGCTAATTTCATCTTTGGTTTTGAGCCCAGCTCTGGTCTGGAGGTGATCTTGTTATCGCACATTCAGAAGTCAATCAAAGATACATTGAACAACGTTTTGGATGAACAGTTGGATGGCTCTTTAGTCCCTGAGTCTGAAAATCAAACCTAGAGGCCTCCAGAGGATTGCTGAAGTGAGGACAGGCAGTGATGCCAAATGAGGTCTGAAAGAGCTCCATGTCCACAAGAGCCCCGCTCACGGCAACCGTTCCCATTTCTTAGACGGATCTGTGTCCTGTGCTGTCTAGCCAGAGCATAGATTTCCTGCCAAATTCTCCTTGCTGTGCTATTACCTCATCCCTCTGACACACTGTTTGTCCAATTTCACCATTTTTCCTGCCCTGTCTGGAGGGTGAACTCTTTGAGACAAGGACTTTGCATCCGCTGCAGCTCCACAGTGTCCCCAAATATTGTGGATTCATCCAGAGGTTCTCTGTAGGGACACAAGGGACTCTTTTCTTGTGTCAGGCTTAGCTGGTTTGGGGTAGGTAGAGGGAGGTGGGGAGCACTGCCAGGGCTTGTCAAATGCAGTAGGAGAAAATCCATAGGACAGAAGGTACAGCCACGGTTCCTTGCAGCTCCTAAGATGGCCAGGGAGGAAACAAAGCAGGGAAGTGGAGAAAAAAACCCACAGACCCTGTAGCCTTTGTGTAGCAGAGCAAACATCGCATGTAAATCAGCATGCAAATGAGGCTGGCAGGGCTCTAACGAGGAAAAGTTACCACCAAGCTTGTGGATGCAGCCCCAAGGCTAAGAGGAGTATTTCACTGCACACGAGCATCCGGAGCTCAGCACAAACCGCGCTCGCAAGCAGCGGAATAAAAAGGGCAATTTAAGACAAGGGTGGCTGTAAGTAGCAGATGAGAAAACACAATAAAAGGGAAGATTTCTTACTCTGCAAGTGAATCCATTTACTTCAAAGGTACTACATTTCTTTGATACAATAGCATAACGTTTTTATTGGGGACTAATTGAGCCAGTGATATAATTACGACAGTAAATTAAGGCCTGAAGTATACTTTGAATTTAGGAATAAATTCGTAAATACTTCCTTATCAGTGGCATGTAGGAAAACGACCAGACTGATTTAGCAAGGAGGGAGCCTTATGTATTGGCCATCTCAGGAAAATGATGAGCCCTCTTTCCACATAAAAATGAGTGATACATTAACTACTTTGACTGCAGCCTTTTAGCCACTGCTTGCTATAATCAGTTTTACTAGTGGGTTAATAAAATTTAATTAATAGTTAATTAAGGCTTACAGTCAAGTATACCCATTTTTGATTACTTTATCATCACAGTGTTTACATGAAGGTGCACAGCAGAGCTTGTTGTTCACCTGTCTCTGAGTGCTGCTCACAGCAAGCAAGGGAGAAAAGCTGCATTGTCTTTGAGCCTTGGGAAGGCGACAGAGGTGGTCACAAAAGCTATTCTTGGGATGACAGGCTGTGTCTGTGTCTTTTCTTGCAAGTCTGCAGCAGAGTTCTTTGAAACCCCTGCATTCCTCCAGTCTGACTTTCCTTGCTGGTTCCAGCCAGGCCCATCTGATCAGCTGCTGCTCAGGAAAACAAAAAGGCAAACATCAGAGAGCCAGAAGTGCTCTCCATCAGTTCAACCTTTCTCCATCACTATTCTGCCAATTACTGTCCAGATATCCTCAAAGAGGATTAATAAATCCAACTTTAGCTCCAAAACTGGACCAAGCTTCTGCAGTTCAGTGACAGTCTGGGTGTCTGATATGTTGAAGGAAGCTTCAACCAGACATACACCCAGCAGAAACTGGATATTGGAAAGGAGAAAAGCCCTTGAATAATGTGTTTAATGCGGAAAAATGCCATCGAACTGTTTTTTATGGAAGTCTATCCCTCAGAAACTGCTGACTTCTCCTTTATTATATTTAGCAATACAAATAGCTGAGAACTGTGTTTGGGCTCATTGCAGATAAAGTGCTGGAAAGATAGTGGTGGAGTGAAGGGACATTTATTTCTCTTACTCAGACCCACACTGTGCTGCCACAGCTGGTGAATCTTATCTCTAAGGCTTTTCTTGGGAATAAAGCATTTAGCCTTTGTAGCTGGGTCTTGTTACAAGGAGCAGGAGAGAAGATTCAATTATGTGCCCTGGCACGGGGAGAGGGAATGAGCAACAACTGAGTGCTGGTGTAAAGGGAAGAAAGTCATGCAGCAATCACCATTGCCCTGAATTGCACACAGGAGACCTGATTGACCACAACAGTGTGATCCCAGAGAGAAAAGGAAAGATGAGAGCCTAGAGTGCCCTCCAAGACAGAAATGATCTTGGGAATCTGCATATGTGCTGTTGCATGCTATCAAGATCTCTCTAGTGTTTCTCCTTGAAAGGGTTTACAGATAGAGAAATATTGCTCTCCCCAGAGATCACCCTAGGAAACAAAAGCAAGAGCTCAGTGAGCCTCCCTTCCTCGAGTAAAACAGTGTAGCACAGTCCTTGGATTTATTATTGTAATTGCTGCAGGAATTACTGATATCCTTGCTGCATCCTTGCTAACCTTGCCTCAAAACCAGCCAAGTATCAACCAGGGGATGATACTGCATGAGTGCAGCCCATTAGGCAGTTTTACACCCCTGCAGATGGGCCTGACAATAAGAAACCTGGCCAGGTTTGGCCCAGTGTGCTGCCAACCCCTGACTGAGCTGGAAGCTGGCTCAGAGGATGGTGTTTGCTCCGAGCTGCCCCACACCTGCTGAGCCTCACCTCCACGTCCAGGCAGCCACGGGCACATCCAAGAGCAGGGCAACCTGCTGGGCTTCCATCAAAGGCTCATTTATCTCTTGTGAAAGTACATGACGTATCAAATGTTTTGCCTTGATTAATGATGCTAATTAAGCTAATGGATTTGAGCAATTTTACAATTGATATTTTTATGTAATTTTGTTTTTGCTCTGCGGTAGCCAGAACTTACTGCCCCGTCAGCTTCCCTCCGTCATGTTCAACATTATGCACAGACATCATCTTTAAGGTCATATAAATAAACAAAGCAACAAAGCTCCTCAGATTTATCCCAGCCCTCCCCCTGCCACTGGCTGCACACTCCCAGGATGTGCAACGAAGCAGATTTCAAAAGCAGGCAGCAGAGTCACCAAAAGCAATATCCCAGCAGAGAAAAAGATTGGATTTGGGGGGTCAGGAGGTTGGATTTGGCTTCTAGAAACCCAAGTCCTTATCTCAAGTCTCCTGTGAGTCCTTGAGGGCCAAGAGGGAGCTAGTTCCTTCTCCATCAGTAAATTAGATAAACTAGTGGGATGTTGTCTTGCAGGGGAGGTGGCTGTAAACACAAACACAAAATTCTGGACTTGATGACCTTAAGGGTCTTTTCCAGTCTAAATGGTTCTGTGATTCAATTCTACAGCACAGATATGTCAGAGAGAGGGATGCTGACCTAAATTTGGGGTCTGAAGGAGATGCTGTGACACTGACTGAACACCTGAGGTACAGATCAGGTAGATCAGGTGGTGCTGCAGGGAGAAGCTGTTTGCATGGCAAACACCAGGAGCAAAGGGCAGGAACTGGGCTTGCAGCTTCCTCAGTGCAGTATTGCACACACTGAGGAGGCTTTAAAAATCCTGTCATTTTTATGGAGTGCCTGAATCCCCACAGGTGGAATTTGTGGATCTTTATTTGTTTACAGGACACCATCAACCAGAGAGCCATGTAACTACTGACCATGTAATTACACTGTAAGGCAAGTTCCACATGTTGACAGGGTAAATAAAATAGCAGGTTATTTTTTCCTGTCTGCAAGGGAGAGGATTATCATGAGATCTTACAGCTGCAAATTATGTAGTAATTATGGCTTCAATAACCAGGCAACTTCTAATATCATTACCAAGTGATTGCCAGGGAGACTGTCACGTTCTGGGATACATGAATCATGGATACTGGAGAATGAATGACCTGGCAGCTCCAAGCACCAATCCCACCAATTCATTTTCCACTTCTGTCCAGTATATTTTAAGCACGTCAAAGGAGAGTTTCCACAACCGGCCCTGGGAGATGCTGCTGCTCAATAGGAGGAGGAAATGCTGGCCTTCATCCCTGTAGCTGACTATTTCTGCCTCACACTCCTCACTGCTAACAGCCACTCTGGCTCCTGGATCAGCCTCCTGAAGGTGCCTGAGTCTGATGGCTTCAAAGGAGCCAAGAGCAGGAAAATCTCAGTGGAGCCTTACTCAGCACCCTGCTAAAGCAATAATTACCTATGCAGAACTCCAGCTCAGCTGATAGCACTGGGCACTATCTGTAAGCCTAAATCTTGGCCAAACTTGCAGAAATGTATAATCTCTCATGCTGAGCATGCTTTCAGGAAGAGGCACACCTGGAAAATGAGAAGGCTGTGTGTGGGTGAGAAAAAGAAATGAATAATGATTTGTAGGGTTTCATATACTTTAGGTTTTGTGCCTGGAATGAAACAGGGTTTGATACTCGTATGTTTAGTGAACCTAGAAACCAGGTCAATGGGTCAGCAAGGAAATAGCTAAGACCATTTGGGTGTGTGCCCTGCTCTGCATTAGAGCTCAGAGGAAGGAGGCAGGAGTTGAGGCTTTGGCTCTGCCAGAGCTGCAGCAAGATTGCACTGTGGGATGGAGTCCATACTGCTTGGAGAGCTCAGTGCCCTTCCCAAGGGAGCTGCCAGTGAAGCACCTGGGGCATCCTGGGCTCCATGGGGTGTCCAAATTTCACAGACTGGATGAAGGAGGTCTCTGCCTTGGCAGATGGGCCATGGCCAGGTCTCTGCTGAAGATGACAGAGCTGTAGCTGAGCTGCTGCCCTGGGGTATCACACAGCATCAGACCTATTTCCTGAGCATGTGCTGCTTTTGTACAAACAAAGCCACGTATTTTTCCTTAAACTCTACAGCCCTCTAATTCAAATTTTAATTATTGTTCCTTATCATGCTCAGTGTGTTTCTGCTGCACTTAGGAAACTATCTCTTGTGGCTAATTTAACACCTGCAAATTCCCAGAGCTGTTAACCTAAATCTAGTGGATAAAATCTTTGCCATACATTTAAAAGATCACGAGGTCAGGTCTACTTGGGGCTGAACTTTTGTTATCAAGCACATAAGTGTCTATTTTACTTCCTCTATAAGACAGACCACTGTAGGCTTTATACTTATATATCATCATTATCGGAGACATTCTGCAGTTGACTGAAATGTTATGCAACAGACAAAATCTCAGAAGTGAGTGCTTTTGGGAATATTTCTTTACCATTCCCTGCCTGAGAAGGACAAATATTGATTCAGAGACTTTGGGTACATCGATTATCCTTTTAGGGAAAGCATGATAGCATTAATAAATCTTGGAATTTTACTCTTTGTGTTTCTGACTGTGTTCTCAGCATGGTCATATGCTGAATAACAGATTAGGGTCTCTTTTATCTGTTTTGGGGTTTTCCCTTTAACAGCACATTGCCAGCTCTGTTGAAATGAATGTGAGCCTTTTTCCTCTGCCATTGCATGAATTCCTCCCTTTCCCCCTAAGCACATGTACAAGAGAGAAAGGGTCACTAATCAGAGCTCATAAACCTTTTTCAAATGACAAGCTATTACTTCCCTGGCCTGTAAGAAGTAAGGCTTGGCTGCCCTTTTTCTTAAAAATGGAGGGGAAAAGAAAAACTTTGAGGGGTAAACCAAGGCCAAGCATTTCAGATGGTTTTGGATGAAAGGAGAGGAAAATTTCAGTGTCCCCTCATTAAAAATTTCTTCTTTCCTCTTAATTCAAACTAAAGAAGTGGTAAGTTGATTGTTCTGAGAAGATCATATCTGCCCCAATAATTGACTGAGGAGACCCAACATTGCTTCAAACCTGAGAGCAGGAACTGTGAGCTCCCAGCAGGCACCAGAGGAGTGATCTCCCTGTGAAATGTCAGATCAACATGCCCTAGACCTTAGCTGGCCAAGAGATCAGCACACTTACAAGCTCTTAGGAAAAAACCCAGCATAATTGCTCAAAAACCTACTCCTTCCACCTTCCCTGAGGGTATGGAAAGCAGATGATGGGTCAGGAGGGTCAGGAGGAGGCTCTGATGTCTCCTGGCAATGGCCCTGAAGGAGTAGCTGTTTTTCCTCAGATGAGGAGCCAGCAGGACAACCATCACTATACAAATTATGCCTCTCTCCTTGAGCCTAAAGGAAATCTTTCAGAGGACATCTGTGACCCCAACAGATCAATGGCAGGTCAGATACCACTCAGAAACATGTATGATATTGGCACCTGCCTGGCATGGTGCTCCAAGGAAAACCACCCTTGGCCAATTCCTCCTGAAGACAAGGCAGCTAATTTGGGCTCATAAATCACGGGTTGTGGGGAATCACATTGGAGGACTGGGCTTGCAGTTCATTCTTATCAGTGCTTCTCAGGTCTTTGCTTGCTGTCAATAGTCCTCCACTTGATGTGGCAGAAGGCATTATCATACAGCTGTAATTACAGTCCTCTCATTTTGGAGGCTCCTCAGCAGTTATAAACGTGTGTTTAAATCAAAGGAATCGTGCTGATGTGCAGCCGATGAGGATCTGCCCTTCAGTTTTAGAGGCACCATTTACAATTTGCTTCTATCATTTTCCTGCAGGGGAGCAACATGGCAAACTGTCTGCACACAGATGAGAAGCAAACGGTGTTTTTTTCCAATTCTGAACAGATTTAGCATGTTGGTTTAAAACAAGGGCAGGTTAGGAGGTACAGTCCAACACAAACTGTGCTTTTCCCACTGGAGCACACAGAACAGTCGCTGCTCATGTTTTCTCAGGTATATGTGGCACTTTACACTCAAAACCAAAGCCAATAGAAGGCATTCCACAATCCACTTGTCTTCCAAGGAAGTGGGAAAAATAAACTGGCAGGGTGATATTCAACCCTGTCTCCTTGTGTCCTGCAGAAAGTTGCTTGGATGCCATGGTTGAACTGAGGGAAGGAGCAGCACTTGTGTCCCCAAAACTTTCTGCTCAAAAAAACTCCCAGATCTGTAGCCTGTCAGTGCTGGGGCCAGGCTTTCAGCTGGGGTGACTCTGTGTGATGCCACCATGCCTGTGACAATTGAGGAGATGCCTCATGATTGGCAGCTCAGCCCCTACAAGCACGGCTGCCCTTCCCAGCACTTGCTCTGTCCCCTCCCTGGTGAGGAAGGAAACCTGAGAGCACTTTCTGGTGAGAGCAGCGAGCTTGACAGGCTCATAAATATCCCCCTGCATACCCTTTCCTTCTGTCCTTTGAAAGAAGACTGACACTAAGGAAGCATTTGATCACATTGGATTTGTGCCATTTTGCGGCTTACTTGAATGAGCTGAAGGCAAGAGCTGGGAGCAGCAGAGCCTGGGGAATTTCATGGGTGCAGCAGGTTGTTGATGCAGGGAAAGGGCAGCCAGGACTGAGATATCAGTGGCTCCATCACTCAGGCCAGCTGGAAACAGCCCCAGTGCCTGCTCAGGAGGTAAGAGGAGGGAGCAGAGCAGGGCTGGGTGCTGAAGGTGCCTTGGTTTGGAGAGCCCAGTGCTGCTGCATGTGCGCCCGGGTCACCCTTTCTGGTGACTTGAAGTGAGAAGGCACAAAGAGACCTCTAAGAAGGGTAAAGATGGTTTTAAGCCATCTGATGGTATTTACAGCATGAAGAGCATCTCTCCTTCAGCACTGGCTAGACCTGTGTGTCACTATCATGCACAGGCTGCAAAACAACATACAATGGGATTGACCCCAATGACACTGGGCATTCAGTGTCTCTGCCCCATGTAATACATTTCCAACCCCATTTTCCCACAGTGAATATGTACATGAGAGGGATCAATGCTCTGCATTTGCAAACTGGTAAAAGCTGGTGTTAGCTTTATTTTAAATAGCCAAGCCAGTTCTAACAATGTAACTAAATTCTATATCTAATTTCTCATTTTCAGGGTTTGTGGCTGTAAATTTGAGCTCTCGACACAATCTCTAGTTGGGACAGATTGGCCTTTTGAAAACCATTCCTTCTCTCACTTTGGAGCTCTGCTTTGCCCTAAGATATGGGCTCTTAGTTTGCAAATGCAGTGTAAATTTATAGTGCTATGTAGAAGAGAATAAATGAGTCTTTATACCGGGTTCTTGGATTTTTTACAGCTCCTATGAATAAAATACAAAGCGACTTGAAAGGCTTTATTAAATAAGAAGGTGGGTGTCTTAAGAGCGATCAGTTATAGGCATTGTGTCGGTGTTGTGAATTGTTGGTTTTAAAGCCTTTGGGGCAATCTATAGTTGATCCAAATGATAAAACCTTTGCAGGCTTCAGGGAGCTCTGACAGCTCACACCAGCTGGGGATCTGTCCTGCATTTCCAATGAGGATTAATATGGTGCTGCATTTTTGGCTGTGTTTTGGTAATGGGATGTCCCCTAACAGCCCAACGGGACTGCAGTTTTGGTGTGAGTAATTGTTTGGGCTGTGAATGCAGCATCATGGCCACTCTGGGTCTGCTGGGCCTGCCCCCCATGTGGAACTGGAAAAGGGTTTGTGTGGAATAGCCCTGGAATGTGCCAGCAATGAGCCACTGCCTGTCCAGGACCTTGGGATGAAACAGAGAAGCTTTTTGCTCTTTTGGAAGGTCTAGAACCCATCCTGTCTCCTTCCCAGGTGAGAACAACTTCACCTATCAGGCTGGTTCCATGGAAAAAGCCTCATCCTGGCACTGATCCTGAGGCAGTCTGTTTGCCTGTATTCTACACCGTGGCACAGCTTCCATTGTGCTCTTTTCTCCTTTGACTTCTTTTTGTGTTCAAGGAGAAATCCTTTTCCCCCTTTTCTTTCTCAGCTGGTATCATCAGTTGGAAGAAAATAAGTTGTCCCAGCACCAGTCTGGAGTAGGATCTGGAGCTGAGGGTCACCACAACCCTGCCAGGGCAGCACAGTGACAAACTCAGCCTGGCAGCTCAGCCCAGAGAGGAGACGAATATCCTCCCTGGCACACCCTGGGAGAGGCTGGGATGGGATGAGGGCTCCTTGCTGCCCTCCAGCTCGCAGTGTGCTGCAGGAATGCATGTCAATGAGAGTCTCTGCTGGCTCCTGCAGCTCCCAGCACAGAGCAGCTTTTAATTACCCACGAAGGAGAGAGATCCACAGCTATCCCATACTAATGATGACCGACTGTCATCCTCCACACCACCGTCCTCTCTCAGCCTAAGGGAATCTATGGAGAGGAGCAAGTGGGAGACAGGAATATATGCCTGGCATACACTGTATAGGTGTATAAACACATATATCTGTGTATAAAAGTATCATAGAAATGTTCTGCCTGACAGGGTGATGATGCAGCCAAGTGACATGAAGAGCTAGCAACAGTAAATAATTTTGTCATTTTTACCACCAAAAAATATTTTCATTAGTAGATGTGGAAATACCATACAAAGACTTTACTGATGCTCTCTCTCCTTTTTTTTTTTTTTTTTTTTTAATAAGGAAATGAAGAATTGAAGGATAAAGTAACTTTGCAAACATGGTACCATGGTTGACAGATTCACATCTTACCTGCAGAATAACTCTTCTTTCTTGCTAGGGAAATCCCAAACTAAGCTCTTTCTTACTGTTCTTGCCCAATATACTTGGGGTGGTGTTTTTTGGTGTTTTTCGCATTATCACTTGCTAAATATATCACAACCCATCATTTATTTGGCTCTGCAGCTCTGAGACCTCCACATGCCTTTCTCTCCTCACAAAAATGAATTGCTGGCTCAAATATTTAAATATTAAAAAAATGCTACCATACAGTATACAAGCAATTTGTTATCACAGTGTGCAAACAAGGTAGAGAGGGGAATATGCTAAAGTAAATTTTATGTATAGCTACTGTGTAAATTTGCCTATTTCCCAAGAGTGGTATTGTCACTATTAATCGTAATAGCGTTTCTAATATGGCATATTTCCAATATTTTGCCCTTAATTAGGATTCTGATCATACAACCCCATTTTATTCCTGTGGTGCTTCCCCTTGGCTGTGTGAAACCTGCCCAGCTCTGGTGTGAAGGGTCACAGGGGAGGAGCAGGCAGGGGCTCCTCAGCTCTCTGTGCCCACCCGAGTCCCCAAGCACTCTGTGCCCAGCCCAGCATCCAAGGACAGTCACTGTGTCCCTTGCAACCCCCCTGTGTGTGGAGCCCTGAGGCAGCAGAAAAGGGCCCCAGCCTTTGTTTCTGACACCAGAACGAGAAGTTTCTGTGAGATGAAGGCTGTCAGTGCCCCTCTCTGTTTGTTAAAATGTTGTGTATGAGTTTAGGGGAGAATGAGGCTGTTTGGAGAGCAACACTAGAGCGAGGTGGGAAGGGAAAGGGAACACGATCATCTCCAGAAGGGCTGGGCTGTGTGGCTGTCCTTGAGTGTGACTGTGAAGGGTTCTGCCAGCGCTGATGCCGCAGCCGCTCCTGCGGGCAGGAGCCTGGGGACTGCTGCTCCAGGTGAGCTCTGCAGGCCAGGGCAGGTCAGGGACCCAGGTGAGTGTTTGCATGAGCCACCTGCCTAAACAGTGAGCAAACTGCTGCCTTTAGCTGCTTTAAAGTGCAATTCCCCTGTTTATGTACACATTATTTCATGCAGGCTGTCCTTTCCTCTGCCTAAACCCTGTGGTTCTGTGAGACCCTGGCACACACAGTCTTCTCAGGCTGTGCTGTTTCAAACACATTTAAAAGAAGCTGCATCCTTGCACACAGGTCATACAAAGCACATGTGCCTTCCTGCTGCCAGAAGCAGGTACAGGATGCTGATGCTGCACCATTGGAGGGTTGTTTTCAGGGGAAATGCAACCAGATCAATAAGCCCCATTTGAAAGGAGAGGCAAGAAAAGACAGCAAGTGGATTTGTGCTGGTAGCACTGAAACAGTTAAAAAATAATCTGGTTTTGTTTAAAAGCTAAAGTAAGTGCTGTAGGAAACCTTCACATATTCTCTTGGTGGGAGGGTGATATTTTATAACAAGCTTGGTGAGCTCTTGCTCTGTGGTCTAAAGCAAAACCTTTAACCTCCTCCACGTCTGCCTTCTCAGCATAAAGAGAGAACACCAACTCACCCTGCCTTGGTAAAAAGCTTCAAATGCCATGGAGGAGGTGTATAAAGGAGCTTCTTGCATCCCCATGAGATGAGAAGGGCAGGGCAAAAGATCTTCACATGCCGTGGATCAGGAGAGCTCCTCTGACTTCACTGGAGCATCACCAGTTTGTCTCTTCTGCTGTTCTATGCCCACCTTGCAAAGGGTAGAAAATGGGTCATTCTCAGCTGGGCTTGACCCAGTTCAGCCAGGACTGGGGCTATTCCAGCAGTTCCAGTATTAACCCTCCAGGGTTATAAGCTGTTCTTAGGACACAGCTAGAGCAGATTATACTCTTTTATTTTTTACTCCTGAGAAGTGTGTGAATGGAACAATTTACAAAGCACCAATAATTACCTGCAGTCCTTTCAAACACCCAGAAGAATCTTTCAGGATCCAGTAAATAAAAAGAGACAGTGTTGCTGTGACCCTTCCCAGTCTCTCTTGGTCTGAGTTACCCATTATGCAGTAAATAAATAACTATCTGTTATATGGCTATTTTTTTTTTAATAAAAACACTTCAAACTGCTTTGCTTTCCCTTAATTAAAAACACATCAAGCCATGGATAAAGCATTGTGGAATGACTTGTTGTGGCATTGCCTTTTACAGCTGGGAAGCAAATTTCTAATAAAATGGTTTTTGAAAGGAATATTGCCTTCATTCAAATCTCCTATAAAAACTACCCATCCATTAATTCCAATTAATGACACTACAGCATTTCCACTAACACTGCTAGTAATTCTTGGCTAATGGATGATTTTCAAGAAAATCAGAATCAATGCTATTTTGGACAGGACCCTTGCAGAATTAATTTACTGCCCTGATTTTAGTTAAACCAGCATATAAATCACAGTGGTTTGAACTGGTTTCTCAGTGCCATTGAACACAGCCCATGACATGAGTTTTCTGTGGGCTTTACAGGGAGGATATACAAAATANATATATGTGATGTTCATTGTTCAGTCACCAGAATGGAAGAGGAGAACCAATTACACACTGAACTGGTCAGGAAATATTGAGTAAAAATGAAGTTTCTGTCTGATAACTTCTAATGAAAACTGAGGAGCAAAGCACACAAGACAGTGATGGGGAATAGAAGGTTTTGACAGGCAAGCAAGGAAAATTTCACACTGCCCCTAATAAGAGGCTTCACACAGTGATGGAAGGGTTAAGTCATTTCATCTTCCTCCTAAAGGACTTTAATTAACAGCTGATCATGTTGCTTAATCTATGCATCTCTGCCTACCTGCTGCTGTTCTTTTGTCCTTTTGGAGAAAGGGTGGTAAAACTTAAATTGTTGACCTTGAAAAGCAATCATTCTGCAATCACCTCATTGGAAGAGCTAACAGCATCTCTGGAAGCTCCACATAAACACCAAAAAGGGTGGACAGCAGTAAAATCAGGATGGGCTTGGGCCAAGTAATCCCCTTTCCCTCTTCCATATATCATCAGTTTTACACCCTTACCAGCGACCTTGCTGCAAATGGAAACCTTTGTGTGTAAGAGCAGAATAAAGTGCAATTAATGTAAAAGTAGCTGTTTATATGGACAGTTCTGAGTTAATTTAAGTCTGTTCACCAAAATGCACCCATCACAGAGAACGAGCAAGGCATCCCCTGTGCTGAAACCCACTGTCAGCATGGCCCATACCCTTGAAACGCCCCAAAAACATTGAGCAGATCCTGTGACTGCTCATCTGTGGATAAAAAAATTCCCACAGTACACCTGGAAGAAGACCAAAGAGATGCCTGATGGGATGACAGCACATCCCGGATGGTGACAGGACAAATTTCCTAAGCTCATTGACCGTCGCTGGATACTTCCAGGCCAACGGATGCTGAAAATGTTCTTATCGGCAAGAGGCTCAGGGTGATCTGGGATCGAAGGCTTAAGAATAGAAAGGGAGGTTATTTATGCTTTATTTCATGTATCAATACTGTGAGAAAAATGCAGACAGCAGCAACATGAGAGATTTCTGAAAGAGAAAAGGCACAAAGGCAAGCTGGGGGATCACTAATGTAATTCTTTTCTTTTTTTTTTTTTTTTCCCTCCCCCAAAGCATTCATTTTCTAATGATTCAGCTGGGCAATTCAAGTCAACTCCCCTTTTGTGCGGTGGATTTAGGTAGAAAACCCAAAGGGTGTTTATTTTGCAGTGTATTACAGAGAAATGACACTAACAGCCAGGGGTACAAGGATGGCATTAGCCGCTCTCGCAGCAGCGCATTCGAGGGCTCGGCTGGGGCCCACTATCACCATCCCTCCCGCCGCCACCAGACAAGAAGGCAACTTAATAGAAGCAGTTTCCAAATCACAGAGCCCTGTAACCTGTCATTTTCTGGATGGCTTTATTATAGCTTTCCCTCTCTGAGAAAAGCCCAGGTTGATCCTTGGCCAGGTTAAAGGGATTGCGGGGTTTCCCGGCTGATGGTAACGCCGTGCTGTGCGAGCACTGCCAGCTGAGGAAACGTTATTTCAGCTGATAATAAGGAGCATTAATGGAAGGAGCTATGTCTGCTCGGTTGTAGCAGCATGTCTAAATGCAAACAGGCTCCTGGAAAACTTCACCTTTGCCCCAGGGTGGCTCAAGCTCAGATTTTGGAGGCTGTGGGGTGCAGACCATCACCCGTCCCCAATGCAGGGGTTTCCCAGGGAATCTATTCTCACATCACATCTGGATGGTGCATTTTGAAGACTTAATTCCAGCTCTCTCACAGTGAAAAATGTGCTTAACACTGAGCCATTCAATATGACTTAAGCACTTGCTTAAAGCTAAGCAAATGCTCAAGCATTCACCTGGTTAAGGATTCTTCCCTGAACGAGGAGTGAGACATGGTGTTTTTTAAACTGATTGATATATTTGGAGTAAGTCAGTATTAATGATCATGTAAATTAAAATCTGGAAGGCAGCCAGCTTTTTAAAAGCTTCGTCTGACACTGCAACTCCTTGCAAATCGACTTTGTGTTCCAAAGATACCGACATGGAAATGCACTTTTACTCACAAATATTTCTGGGCACAGGATGCTTTTTAAAAAAAGCTCCAGTAA
The DNA here is from genome assembly GCA_013397375.1 of Toxostoma redivivum. Taxonomy (NCBI): domain Eukaryota; kingdom Metazoa; phylum Chordata; class Aves; order Passeriformes; family Mimidae; genus Toxostoma; species Toxostoma redivivum. Next base: position 236,706 of record VXBI01006779.1, on the reverse strand, counting down.
TTACCCTGACGAGGTGATCACGAGGGTCGAATGACATTAAGACTAGTTTGGAATTTATTCAAAATAACCCAAACATGCCCATCATTAATGAATTCTGTTAAAAAAAAAAGATGATATACATTGATGCTCTTAGCCTTGTTTACTTACTCCTTACTGTGGCGTGAACTGGGCTACAAGGAGAGGTAAGGATCTGCTCTGAATGTGTTGAAAGAAAAGAGAGCCAGGGAAAACAAAACTGACATGAAGGAAGACCTATAATTCTGTGTCACATGTTAATCTCAGTGAAAAATAATGCTGTCAGGTTTCACCCTCACTGATTCCCATTTGGTACTCATCCAGGGAAGTTCAGCATGCCAGGAACCAGCACGTTGCATTAGTCAGGGCTTGTTGATCAACCCCACTGAAGGACACAGAGTTGCCCTTATGTCTCACAGCATACTCAGATTAATTCACCTTAGTAACATCCTAAGAGCAAAATGGGACCCTGCCTCCTTCGTCCTGCCAGTGCAGCAGGGAAACGACTGCTGCTAGTGATCACACAGCTCAGAAATGCAGTTTGCTGGGGACTGGGTGTGTTTCAGGCTCCACCTTTCCTGCAATCAGTGTGACGTTTGCTGGGTTTCCTTTTCCTAAAGGGAAGAAGTGACTCATGTGGGTACACGGATAGACAGGGAGCTGGCATGGATCAGAAGGTGGGATGGCACCTTCCAGAACATAAAGGGGCTCCAAGAGGGTTGGAGATGGACTTTTTAAAAGGGAGTGGAGGGACAAGGGGGATGGCTTCAAACTGTTAGAGATCAGGGTTGGATCAAATGTGAGGAAGGAATTCTTCTTGTGAGGGTGGTGAGGCCATGCACAGATTGCTCAGAGAATCTGTGGCTACACCATCTCTGAAAGTGTTCAAAGCCAGGTTGGTTGGGGTTTGGAGCAACCTGGTCTACTGGAAGGTATCTCTGCCTCTATCAGGGAGTGGAATGAGATGACCATTGAGGTCCCTTCCAAACCAAACCATTGTCTGATGCTGTGATCTGCTCGGGGCAGGAGGGTTTGGGGTGTATCAGGAGGGCAGACACAGAGGGCTGCACAAGAAAGCCACAGTGGCATGGCCAAGGCTTTGTGCTGGATATGACAGAGGTCACCCCAGAGAGACAAAGATGTCAGGATTTGGAGCAATTCACTCCTTTCCTGCATCTTTGCTGCCTGGATGCCCCACCAGTGCCAGAGCCACCAGCTCCTTCCCCTGCAGCACAGCCACATGCCAGGGCATTGCATCCAAGGGCACCTGAGAGCCCCCCAGTGCAGGTACTTTTTACATCATCTCTGTCCTTCAGTGATGTCCCCTTGGCTCCATCTAAAGCTTTTCCAAGAGAGAGATCCTGGGGCTGCTGTGTAAACTAATCTTGTAAACGCTCCTCATTTTTGCCCAGGCTATCAGAGCAAAATGTCTCTCCAGTGCAGTACATTTATTAAAGTCCTAATGGAATTAGAGTCCTCCCACCAAAAAGCCAGATGGTTGGTGTTTTTATGTTATTAGTTAATGCAATTTAGTATTAAAGTTTTGAGTTAAAAACAGTGTGTGTTGTTTTCTTTATGACATCTGCTTATATTCTGCCAGCAAGATGAAGTTATGTTTAAACAGGGCCTTTCCTTTATTAATGAAGTCAATTAAAAGAATGACCCAAAGGAAGGGGATATTCAGTTTTGGAAGCAATCACCTTTTATTACTGCGGGCAGTGCTGGCTCTGGGAGCTGCAATGCTGAGCATGCACTGGAAAAGGCCCTCAATGTCCATCGTGTTTAACAGGCAGGGGGAATAAAACCCGCAGAGTGTCACGAGGGACTTCATATTTTTGAGGCTGTAAAACATCTTCCTCACAGTGATTGGCAGCTGCCAGCGGCGTGCGTGGGTTTGAGGAGGGATGTCCTTGGGCAAAGAGCACTCTGATGGTCACAGGTTTGCTCAGTCCTCATCTTTCATTTCCAAACCCATCACACATGGGGCAAAGGCAACTCCAAGACTATTTCTCAGATGAGCAAAAGGCTCGATTGCACACAATGCCACTCTCTGCATTTTATTCTCTCTCTCCTTTCTTCATTTTATAGATGTGTTTTATGATATAGCAGCAAGGACAGGTCCCTCTCACTGATTTTAGCACAGTATTGGGAATGGAAAGGCATTTCTGATCGTGCCAGGCTGCCCTGATGGTGGCAAGGAGAAGCTCTACGGGGGAAGCAGGACCCTATGTGGGAGGACCCAGGCAGCTCCATTCCCAGGCTTATGCTGCTCCAGGACAAAGCCCAGGCTTCTCTGGCCATCAGGGGTGATGGCCCTCGCCTCAGGCTGGTGTCACCTAATTCCCCATGCTGGAGCTGCAGCCTTATGTAAAACTGCTGAAATTTACTGGTAGTCTCCTCTATATCAACCCCACAGCCTTTCCCTTTTCACAGCGCTGTCCTTGATGACCTTTCACATTTAGGATTAGGCAGAATGAAAGATAAAATCTTCATTCAATTCAGATAAGTTTTAATTTTCTTTTTGAGCTCTTCTCTTTTTTTTTTTTTTTTTTTTTTTTTTAATACCACATCCCCAAAAACCCCC
>VXBI01006779.1:218085-234078 GCA_013397375.1 Toxostoma redivivum | reverse complement strand
TTTTTTTTTTTTTAATACACACATCCCCAAAAGCCATCCAAGCAGCAGCAGTGTCATCAAGCAAAAGCTCTCAGCAGTCATCATAGTTGTTCTGGAATGTGAAATTGTGAAATACCCACGGCTATACACTGGAAATATTACCATAGCATTTATGGACAGACACTGCCAAGAGAGCTGGGCCGGATTTTGGCTGGGTTAGTCTCTAATCTCACTGAAGCCAGTGAGAAGAAGTCAAATTAAACCAGTGAGCGCCTCAGCTGTAACTTGGTTGCTGTTTCCTGCATATTAACACTGGTACTAAGTCAGTAACTATCTATTAATTGGAAAACTGAGAAAAAACTTCAGATCCATTTCAGACAGGCAAAATTAATCATCAGAGTAAAATGAAGTTTGTTTTATCTGCCTGAACAACAACCTTCTCCTGGCACACACAGAGTGGATTTCATGGCTGCTGTTCCTAGAACAGAAAACAGTGTGTTAAAAATGGATATGTATCTGTAAAGCTGTTAACCTGCAAACCACAGCTTGATACACAATAGGTACATCTATTCTATTCTATTCTATTCTATTCTATTCTATTCTATTCTATTCTATTCTATTCTATTCTATTCTATTCTATTCTATTCTATTCCCCACCCTTGACAGTGCTCCTTGCCATGCGTGCCCTAAGTGGTGCAGCTCACATCTGTCATGCATGGCAGGTTTCCTCTCCTGCCTCCTCTCCTCAGGCCTGGGGCTGGTTTGTGGCTCGGTGCTTTGCATTGCTAATGATCAGCTTGTTAGGTTTGATACAGGAGAGGAGTCCTCTGTGACTGGGGGCTGTGGGGTGTTGGACACTGGGGTGGTCTTGCAGAGGTTCCCTCTGACAGGGCTCTGAGAAGAGCATGAGAAAGCTCACAGCTACCAAAACAACCTGTCCCTGGCTCTTACAGGCTGCTCAGACCTTGCCAAAGCAAAGGGTGACTGCTGGTGTTAGCAAAACATTTGGACTAAGAAAGGTGGGAATGGTTGTGGCTACAGAGCATCTGCATCTGGAAATCTCAAGCATCTTGATGCAATTAAGATGAGATTCACCAGTGCAGAAAAAAAGCAGAGCTTAACTTATTGTTTGCATGCCAGGAAAGCTTCAGCTTAGTTTTACTAGACTGTTTTCATATTCTGCAGTAGCTCACCTTGGAGAGGGCCTTAGGGAAGTGGTGGGGTGGCCCTGGGGCAGGGAGCACAGGGGCTGGGGCAGTGCTCAGGGTGCACAGGACAGTGTCCCCTCTATATAGCCCTCACTCCACCCAATACTCCTCTCCATGAATCCCCTGACTCCTTCTTCCAGGAGCAAAGGCTCTGCATGAACCCCCAGTTAGCTGGGAGTCAGGCTGGGCAGTCTTGGCTGTCTTGGGCTCTTGCACCCTTCAGGGGCTATATCTTGGCAAGAGAGGGTCAGAAGAAGCTGCTTGAACTCCCTGAGGTGCCCACACCAAGGTATGGGCCCCAGAACGTGCTCCTCAGTGCCTCTGCAGCAGGGAATCTCATCTCCCCCATCCACGGTGCCATCCTCGTGGTGGGGATCAGGTCGATAAAATGGAGCCTGGCCAGACATTCAGCTGGAGATGAAACTCCCTTCTCCTCTCTGCTCCTTGGAAAGTATTTTTTTTCCCTTTCACTTGAAGCACTTCCTGTAAACCAGAAGATATATGGCTGTTTCAAAGAGTTTTAGTACTTTTACCAGTAACTCCACGGCGCTGCTCTGAAGAAGCGAGGCTCTGCGGGTGAAGGAGTGCTTGGCAATTTAGAAGATTTAATAGAAGTCGATTTTACACTTACACACATTAACATTCACACGGACTTGATAAGGGAAAAAAAACCACTGTCCAGTATTCTTGCAGCTACATGATGCTGTTTGCCAAAGTCTTTAGTTATAATTAGTCAGATTAAACCCCATCCATAGATAGCTTCAACTCCATCCAGAAAAGCTACCTCACTTTCTATTTTTACAAGCCCTGCTGACAATAAGTACTCTCACATCTGACAGGATATATTGTCTTTGCCCATTGCCTCTTATAACCTGACAGTGAAAAATGTACACTTCAGCATCCAGGGAGTCATTTGTTACCTCTCCACTTCCTTCTAATTAATGAAAACATAAGGGAAGAAACAATAACTGGGTCTACTGTTCAGGCAGAAAATGATTATTGCTCAGATGAAATAAAAAAAAATATTTTTGGCACCTGATTGCCTCAGCAATGACATAATAAGCAGGGATTTTTACTGACTATGCAATAAAGCTGCATATAACTATAAATGCAAAATGCTTAAAGGGTTTTCCCCCCTCCTTCCTTTGCATGGAGTTACACCTACCATAAAGGCCATCTTTAAGATGATAAAAATGAGGTGCTTTATAGACAAATGGTCTTGTTACAGAGAAGTGAGAGATTGGACCCAAAAAGCAGTCTAGCCTGGCTTCACTCAGGGAGATGTGTGGTTTGGCATGCAGCACTTAGATTGCTGTATTTGGGCCAGGGAGCATATTTTTTGTACTGGTACACAGGAAAATGATTGATACAGATGAAACCTGGAATTCAGCAGAGCACTTCCCAGGCTTTTACTCCAACATGAGTCAGTGGAGGGGCTGTGGGCCATGGGAGCTGGGGAATGCACACTCACTGACACAAAATGAGTTTCCCCAATGGCTCTGAGGTTTCTGCTGTGAAAGGTGGAGGATTTCTCAGCCTTTTTTAAAATTTTGTTGCTTTTCATGAGCACTAAACCTGGCTGGGGCATTTCTGCTTGAGATCTACCTGTAAAACATCTCTGGGGTATCCAAACTTGTTTCAGAAATCTGATTTTTCTATTCATCATCCATTTCTTGAGATTTTTTACAGAAATGTCCTGAATATAATGACTGCCCTGACCTCCATAAATACAGGGCAGTATTTTCTCAGTTGATCAAAATTGCTGCTATTCCATTTCCCAGGAAGCAAGTTGCAGAGAGCTATTGGGATGAGAACAGATGTCTTCATTACCCACCAGAAGTAAATGGAAAACCAGTGCAACCAAGGGAAAAGAACAGCAGTGATATGTTGATATTCTGGTTGTTGCTGAGTGGTGCTTTATTGCCTACACTGGAAGGAGACTATGAACAGTGCAAGATGCTTTAGGACACCCAGGTGCTAAACCCAGGCCTCAAGTAACCTGTGACTGTGTTTCATCTTCACTGTAAATCCAATCTTTGGCTTGCACCAAAGTTTAAGCAACATATCAAACTGGAAAAGTGTGATTATTGGCTGGAGACAGTGGCCTGCAAGGATGGATGCATGGCTACCTAGGAGTAACTCACCCAGAAGAGGTTGAAAGTCTTTTATCCTGTTAGGAAGAGGGTGGATACTCAAGTTAATAATTGTGATGCACAGCCAGAAATAATTAGAGACTGCAAGACTGGCAATCATAAATTACTTTTCTTTTAATAACATAACGAAGGCAGAGTTGCAGAGGTAATAGAAAAGTGCAGCTCAAGCAGAGAAGTTCAAATGAAAAAATCAAGGCCAAATCCATTTCTTTAATTCCTTTCTCTCACAAAGGACAATAAAATATTCACGGTTTCCAATTAACTAACTTTAACTATAGGTGATTTTTTCCACAGCTAACTTGTCTAAGGGAGAGGAAGAAATAAAATCTTAAAGGGGAGCTCCACTGCCTATTTAAATCTATTGAATAGGGCACTGGAAGGATTTCCTCCACATCTGTAGGGGGATGCTCTGACCAGGTGATGGTGGTCGTAGGCAGGAGTGGCTCTGGTCTAGCAAGCTGATTTAGGTTTGAAATTCCAGGAGAAATTCTGGATACAGGCCAGGGATGCTAATGGGAGCACCAAAAGCATTATTCTCCCGTGGGATTTCCTTGAGACACGTCAAAGTGATAGCTCTGGTGTTGCTGGAGACACACTGCCAGCCCAGTTTGCTCCCAGAGCTAGTGCAGGAGACATTAATAGGCTGAACACAGGTGGCTAAGCTGGCATGGGACAAATTATCCTACAGTGAGGCTCTGACTGATTTAGTGCCCGTCTTTAGAAGCTGGATTTGGGAGAGATGAGCCCTGAGAGCAGCAGCCTGGAGACTGGGGCTGTTTTAATTCAGTATGCAAAGAGCAGAGTTTGGAGTGCTGAAAGCAAGATCGTTGGAATCTTCTGGGTTGATGTTATCCATTGCAGTGATTTTCTTTAATTACACAGAAGCTGAACATCCTTTTGTCTGTACAGTATGACAGACTTATTAAAACATAATGTAAAGCTTGAAATGTAACAAAAGAAGGTGAAATGATTCCTAAATCACTGCGATTCCTTCGGAAAAGATGAAAGGCTTTGCTTCTTTGCCCAGACCTATCTTGCAGAGATAATATCAGTATTTGAATTACAGTAGTATCTTAAAGTCCTGAACTCAAGGTTCAGTTATCTTGGGCAGCATCAAGAAAAAAAATCCACAACTTTTCTCATGGATATAATTAAATACAGTTTAATATATTTTTCAGTATGAATGTAAACATGTCTGAGCCAAAAATGGGCTAAATTTGAATTTTACAAATAATGTAGGCTGGAGGTTCCTGTGTGACTTTTAAGTAGGAGTCTGCAATTTGTTCTAGTTTAATTTGACCCATCCATCTTGATGGGTAGTCTCATTAATGCAGCATAGTTTTACATCAGAAATATCCCCTTTGAATGATATGAAGCCTAATGCATTCCTCCCACATTGGAATAAACATAATATGTGGCAAATATTACATCTGGTGATCCTTAACATAACTGATCAATCATCAATTTTCAAAAAGGGAAACTATCATTGGATAGAAAACAGATCAGCTATTGAGCCAGGCAATTATCTCCCCCCTGAATGAGATGCTTCCTGCCAAACCAGAAAGAAATAGCTATTTGGCTGACCAGTAAATGTAACTAATACCTCCAGGACATGTTGGACAAAATTCTGTGTTAATAGTGCTCCAAGGACTGGAAAAGGCTCCAGGACCGAGGTACATGTCACATTACTGGCATGAAAATCACTTCATGGTGGTGCAGGGCCCTGCTTTGAGCAAAAAGCTGTTGCTGCTAGGAGTGGTACCTGTTGATTTCAAGACTTCTGGGAGGACCAACAATGTCCTGCAGTCCTCCTTGCCTCCATCTGGGCACCTTCCTGCATAGGGAACTCAATGTCTAGACACACTGCTCATGGTGGCACTGAGAAGAGACATGGGTGGCAGGAGCAGGCAGGAGTGGGTTTTCCATCAGGAGCTCATTCCCACTTGGCCACCTACAGCACCAGCACCACCCCATCCTGGATGGGACTGTGGTGTGGGGGAAGAGGGTTTCTTTTGCAGAAAAAAATTATCCCAGTCTTACCTGAGTTGCCTGTGACTGTCTCCAGGTGCTGTTCTCATCAATAAGAGAATTAATCCTCGGATGTGGGTGACTGACTCTCTCTGCAGGAATTTCAAATGTATGGCTACATTCTGCTGCCCCTCGAGATGTGGCTGCTGGGCTTGGCAACTTGCTGCTGCCTCCAAGTCCTGCTGGAGACCTCAACCTCCAGCTAAAGGCAACATGAAAGAAGTCCTTCACCAAAATGAGATTATCAGCTGTCGCAATCCAGGTTGCTCTTTTCTAAGATGTATGTCTGTTTACATCAAACCTTTTGCTGGCTACTGAAATATATCAAAGGGACACTGCCAAGAGTTTTCAGGCCACAGGTTTGACCTACCTTAAAATAGCTCTTATTAAATGGGGTAGTTCTTTAAAATCAAGATGGTTTTGTCGGGGGTTTTTTGAGTAAACTTGCTCTGGTAAATTTGATGCCTGCAATTAAAGAAACATGTGGGGGGAAAGAAAAGTCCTGATTGAAATAGAAAGAAAAATGTTGGGTTATTTTGTTAGGGTGCAATCCAGGCATTTCTCCTTTAGCAGCTCCCAGCATTTCTCCTGGAGCAGCCTGTTGCAGGAGCTGCACTGTCATTGCTGCTGAGCCTGGTACACACACAGAGAGATTCTGGCATGAAGCTTGCTTCCATTAACATATTTTTTCTATGAATGGCACTGTTTGTCCTGCAGAGTGGAAAATCCCTCTGCCTGAAGAAATGGTCTCGAGGGACCACCTCTAAAAGGGAAGGAAGAAATTTATTCATCCAGGCTCACACGGTCTTGGTCCCTCTGCTGAGAATGACAACTAGCGTGACTCTGTGTGTCAGCAGAGGTCCTGGCGCAGGAGCTGGGCTGAGAAATATGGGGTAATTTGAAGTTGACATTAAAACCTGTCACCATCTAAAAACAGCAGGGAGAGGGGGAAAAAAAATCAACAATATTTGCTAAAAGGCAGGAGATAAAATCACTAGATGAAATTGCTGCTTGGGAATGACCTTCTAAAAATACCTGCGGTGATCCGTCTGGGCGGCTGCAGAGCTGCGAGCAGGAGAGGTGGCGACTCCGCTCTGAAGCCGGGTCCTCCCTGGAGGAAGGCAATTTGCACATTACAAAAACAGTGTCCCCAAATAAATTACGGCCATAATGAGCCACAACGACACCAGACAAGAGGAGCCCTTTCCTTGTAAACAAAGTAGCAGGAGGGAAAGCTCCAGCTCCAGCCTCAGCCAAGAGTCTGGTTCTTATCTCTCATTAGCACAAAGGTTAACGAAGAAAATATTAGGCTGGGGCTGCAGTTTGGGCAGACCCAGGCAGTTTCTCTTGGTGCAGCTGCCAGTGTGTGTCCCAGACATCCTCCCTACAGAACAGGCAATGATTCAGCTGCTGCTCCACTTTTGCTGCATCCAGTGACACCTACTTGAGTTTCCCGGGGAGCTCTGTGCCGCAGGAACTTGTTTGCACTTCCCACTGCCTCCCAACAAGGGTGACATTCCTGATGGACTCCTGGCAGGGCTGCACTTCCTATTCCTCCACTAAACCCCTTTTGATTTCACAGCCTCTTTGCTGTAGGAACACAAAATGCAGCTGGGTACAGATCACCCCACAGGCCCACATACACTCTTAATTTCCAATGCATTAGCGGCACACTCCAAAAACTCCATTCCAAGACACAGACAATAAAAATGAATTAACTGAACAGTCATTAGGATATAATCTAGTAGCGTTAAGGTGAGTCACAATATAATTACCATTATTTTTAATGGAGTTACCATGCCATTACTGCAGAACAACACACCTCACCCCTGCCGTGGAATGGGCACACACCTCACTGCACACTCACTGTGGGACTTGCTCAATTCCAGGACAAAAAATCAAGGAGAGATCCAGGACTTGCTTGGAAAATTGTAGCCCCAAGTCATATCTGTGCAAAAGCCACAGATGCTTTCAGAGGCTGGACTTAGAAAATCTGGGTCCGTGCCACTGGCATCAAAATAAGCCATTTATTGACTGCAGTGAGTTTTGGATGATGACCCTCAGGCTTCTTGGCATAGATTCCTAAAGGAAGGTGGATTGGGCATCCACAATCTGTGGACATTTCACTAAGTTTTGAAGATTAAAGCCAAATTTAATCACATTCATGGGAGGAATAGCAGACAGAAGGACTTTGACTTCTATCTATGGAGTAAAACGTGGCTGAGGAAAAGGCTTAGACTCCTGATGGCCCCAGAAGGAGAAGGTTAGGGAATCTGCTCTCTGCTTCTACCTCCAAGGAGACCTTTGGCTTTAGCATTGTCCTTCACAGGTCTGGGGTTTGGTTCTCTCAGGACTTCTGGTTTACAAAGTGGTCAGTGAACTTCTCAAAATATTCATTCCACTTCTAGTTTTGGGGCCTGTTGGCTGGTTCCTGAGGGATTCTCAGGAATAAGGAGCTGGCAAAAACAGAAAAAATGGAAAGTGACATAAATGTATTCTGCTAATGCTGTAAATTAGTCATCTCAAATATGTATTTAATATAATAAATTTGGAAGGCAGCTTCTGTAGGTTAAGTGGCAAGTGGCAGCACTTATAATGAGGATTAATATACATACAGGTCCTACAGATTTGTTAAAATTCAATAAATATTTATTATAATCCACTGCTTCTTAGCTTACACTTGAATAAATTGGTTAATGTTAAATAAATAGAGAAGCCTGACTGAAAGGAATGGACAAAATCCCATTGGTGCCACTGTAAGTTCAGGGCTCATGAGGGCTATGTCCTAACTAAACCTGGTTTACTTGGGTTTCTTGGATCTTTCAGAAGAACTTTCCTCTATACTTAGTGATAAATTACTTTCTGCTATCAGTGCAACATGGTGCATACTCTGCTGTGGCACTGCTCTTCATTCCCATCTTTCAAGGACCAACTTGGCTTCTTCTCCCATCATGATGTCTTTGCCCATGATAACCTTTGCCATGACACTGTCTCACTGATATCTTTTTAGCCTTCCTGGACCCTTTTCCTACTGCTGTCACGCACAGGTTTGCAGTGAATATTTCCTCATTCCCATGTGACAGATAATAATGTTTTTCTTAATTGCTAATCACGTCTATTAGTGAGTTACTTGCAGGAGAACAGTTAATTCCAGACCGCTTAGAAATTCTGCAGAAGGGCTGAGGGTATGTGCTGTGCTTCCCAGGTGACTCCTAAACCTCAAGCCCTGGGAGCTGGTGAGCCCTGCACCACCAACACTGTGTCTAGAGCTTCTGTGGTTTCATTCCCAGCCCTGGAATGGGACAAAAGAGGAGAAGATATTATTTGTATGGATGAGGTTGACCCCCAGTCATAGGCACGCATACAAGTCCTGTGTAATGCACTGGGTGGGAGCACAGACTGGTAGGAAAGGTGAACTTGCTGAGAGTTTGATATGAGCACTGGGCACAAAGCTGCTGGCACAGGTCCCTCAAAGATGTCTCACCTGCTCCTGGGCAAGCAGCAAAGCCTCACAAAGCCCCTGGCTGCAGTGGATGCTTTGTTTTCAATGCACAGTGCTGCTGGAACTCCTTGGCTCAGACACTGTGAGAAACTCAGAAATAGTCTCCTAGATTAGATAACGGTGCTGGGGTGACCCTCAGAGCCAGGCAGTCCCAAGAACTTCAGGAAATTGAAGTGCAGGCAGACGAAAGGGCTGAGTGAGAGCCGGAGGCATCTGCAGCACAGCCTGATGGCGAGATAACGGCAGGGGAGCGAGAGGCTGGGAGGGGGTAAAATGAAGCAGTGAGCATTTGTAAATGGGACTCCTCAGGAACTGAACATGATTGCCTAAAAACTCCTGCACTGCCTCTGAACAGCTGCTTTCCCTGTGCTAAATAAATCATGCATCTTGTTACCTTAGCCTGTACGCACGGAAAAGATGTGTTTGAGCAATAAAGCACGGAGCCCTTCCAGCACTCTGCTTTCCCACCAGCCTGTGCATCTCCTGTGTCAGCTCCTGATCTGGTTTCTCCCCATCCTCCCCCAGTTCCTCTGCTCCCAAACCAGTCTGTATAGCCCAGGTTCTGGCCAGCCACCAGCAGTGACCCCAGGCACTCCTGGTCTGAGGTTTGCAGTGGAAGGGGAGCCTGGTAGGAGAACTGAGATCAGGTTTGTGCTCAGTGGGTGGTGTGGAGGTGCTCGAGGGGAATTGGACCCTCTCCACTAGTGTGTCCCTGCTGCAGCCCTCATCCCTCCAAGGATGCTCTTCTTGCTGCTTTGAAGCCTCTCTGAGGACAGTGCCCTGCACCAGGCTGCACCTGGGAGTGCAAAGGGCACCACTGCATTTCTGGAATTGAGGCACTGGAATGTTGCATTAGAGATATTTCTGTAGAGTGTACCAAGCCACAAGCATCCTTTTTTGCTGTTAAGCACCACCAGAATTAATCTGGGTGGGGCGGGAGGCATGCTTGCTCAAGGAAGATGCGGGAAGCCAATTACAAGTTCTTATATAAATCCAAATGTGTCTTCTAAATACGCCGCCTCTCAAAATGAGGCTGAGATTTAGTCTTCACAATAAGCCTGAACTGTGAACTTTTTAATTTGCACATGGTTTCAGGAAAACTAACTCATCCTATCAAAAAAACCTACCCCACTTGGAAGAAAAAAAAAAAAAGCAACAGCACTCTTTACCTTGTTTCTTTATTCCAGGAGCAGAGTAATTTATGTACTCATTTAATTTTGTTCTGCCACAAACAAAACCACAGTATATAATGCAATCCCTGTTGCTGGAACACGTATTGTTGGAAGGACATTGGAGAAGACATAAATGTCCCTGACACAAAAGAAGATCCCAGGTTTCAGAGACATCAGACAGATTGGAAAATATGGGGAGTTTGGTTAAATTTATGAGTGGTCCTTTGTTCTTTCCCTCAGAGTATGATAGCATAATCTTTTAAAACTACAGTAAGAGCCAAGTATCTGAGAGATGGGTACTTTAAAAGCAAACAGAGCACTATGAAAATATTTTGTTCTGTATTTCTGCCCACTGTTCATTTTGCTCCAGCAATGAAGGGGAAAAAAGCTCAAATAATTAAAAAACATTTGTGTTGGGAGGCGAGGTGGATAGTGTCTTCAGGGAAATACCTTCTGAAACAAGAGTATTATATTACACATGCAAACTGCAGGCACAACATGCTGGATTTGCATATATGTGCATGCAGAGAGAGCCAAAGCTTCCCAGGCAGCCCCTGGAACAGCGGTATTTCATCCTTGTGAGAGCATCCGACAGCTGGATTCCACAGCTTCTGAAAAGTCAAGGAAAAACCCAACCCTCTCAGCTTGCTGAGCAAAAAGAAAAAAAAAACCAAAAACCAACACCCCGACATGTGAATGAACTCGAGTCAGCTGTGGGTAATTGGCTCAATTATCTCCAATGTCACTGTTTCATCTGCCATCAGCGAGAGGCTGATAAGCCCTGGAGGTGGCTGAGCTGGGGAGCAGCCCCAGCAGCTCCCAGCTGGTCCTTTCCTTCCCAGGCAAAGCAACTCCTTCTCCTGCCTTAGTTTCCCAATTAAACAAGGGAGACCAACACAACACTGCCTCCCACATTAGGATGTTGAGGGGGAAAGGTGTCACTACTGTGATGTTAATGAGCATCACTTCCCTTTGTCATTAGTTTGCAAAAGAACTTTATTTTCTTTCTCTTGTTAGAAACACCAAACAAAAGGAAAAAAACATGGTGGGGGGAGAAAAAAAACCTAGCCCACCTTTTTCATTATATGGCAGGAATTGTGTGTGTCACACAGATGGGTTATGTCTGTGTACAGCTGAGAAGGTTGGAGCTGGCCTCTGGGAGAAGTTATGAGATGTGTTTTTAAGCACTGTTATCTTGCAAAATGGTGATGCAATTGCTGCTTTCATCTGGTGGCAGAGCTGTAGGCAGCATCTTCCCTCCATCCTTCCTCGCCAGTAGGGCTGAGATTTTCTTAAGTAATGGGAAATTTTGCAATGAGCTCTGTTGCTGGAGAGGTGGGACACTGAAAAAAGAAAAATAGTGATTTTTATTTAAAAAATAGAACTTAAATGACCAGAAGGAAGAAAATCAGCTCCAGGGAGATGAAATTTAAATAAACCCTTTTCTTTTGGGTTAAACTGTGTTTTGTATGATGTAAAAACCTGATCTCATGCTGATTTCAGGGACTTTGCAGGCAGCTCCAAAGCCCAGAGTTGGTCATTCCCAATTAATAAAAGACAAAGAAGAAAAAAAAAGGCTTTTATAAAATAAAGAACAACTCATTTTTCACTAAGTGTTTGGAGTATTTTTTTGGTAAGAAGATGCCAAATTGTCAGAAGCTTAATTTTTTGAAAGAATTTATCTGTGTTGAGACAACTGCCATTGGCAAAAGCTAATTCCACCTACTGATGGAATTTCATGTCAAAGTAGGGGAAAAAAAAGACAAGAAAGGGAGAAGGAACATCCCCAGCAACCTTATCAGCTTGGAACAGGACAGAGCCACACTCAGGCTTCTGTGCCAATAAAAAATTAATTATTCATACAAGTTCTTATGGAGAACAGAAGAAGACCAACCACTGGGTGACCAAGAGCCTCCTCAGCAGCAGGGAGCTGGAGTGGTGGCTGGGCCAGCAGGTGCCTGGGAGGTGCAATGAACATTCCAGGAGCTCCCTTGAGCCAGAGGTGTGTGAGGTGCTGCAAAGGGAAATGGGGTGCACGGTTCAGTCAGTTTGGCTTCATCCCAGGACAGTGCAGCATCTTCTGCAGGATGTGAAAACCTGACTGACCTGACTCATTTCACAGGGTACTGGCCAGTCTTATGGTTTGAGTTCAGATTTTGGCCCAAAGAAAAGGAGAAATCAATTATAAAATGCTCCAATCAAGCCAATAATTCGCATTTTTAGTTTTTATTATTGGAAATATTTATATTACAGTAGCTTGGTATTTTAGAAGGCTATAAATGCATTTTTATATAATCAGCATTTTTAAAAGTCTATAAACATCCACTATGTTTGCCTAATGCACTATAAAAACTTCCAAAGGAGCTGTTATTATCCAACTTGTCACCTCACACAGGCTCCAAGGAGGAATTTTTTTTCTTGTCTGCTGTTAATAAAATGAAGCAAACCATTAACAGCTTTGGAGCTGAAGGGAAAAGCAAAGGGGCTTGTAATCTTGGACTCCAAAGGAAACGTCTGCAGCTTTGCTCCTCACCTCTTTGAGATTCCCAACACGCAACAACAATTTTAAACAGACAAAATCAGTTTAGGTTACATAAATTCAAAAGCCCGAGCCTGGTTCTTTTAAAGTAACATCTTGCATTTTCTTTGGAGTGTTGCAATCTCTCACATATTACTTTGAACTGGCTCAGTTTTACAGGCTGCCGTGCAGCTTCCTCAGGTTTCTTCGTTTAGAGGAGTTTTAGTGCAGAATTATTATGTGCACACATGAATATATTATTAGGCATATGTGTATATATGTATGCAAATATATACATATATATATATATACATATATATAAAGCCTGTCTGACGGTGGTGGTTGCACATCCAGGCCCCATCTCTCCCAGCACTCCCTGCATCCCAAACTCCCAGCATTATCAGCCCATGGAGCAAGCCCCAATCCAAGTCCTGATAAAAAGATGCCACGTTCTTTGGAGAGAACACAGATATTTTAGTCCCATTAGGAGCTCAAGGGTGAGTATGGTTTTTAAAGCAATTAGTGAAGAGAAAAAATCTGTATGCAGAACCGGGTTTGGGTTTTAAACAATCTCTTAATTCACATCTCAGAGATTTGCTGTTGGTTCATATCCCTTCACAGTTTGCTCCTGTTCCCAACATATCTCGGTGTTGGGATGGATTCTCAACCCCAGGGAACCTGTCAGGGATGTGATAACAGCTCCCTCAATCCAAAGAAGGGCATGGTTGTGCCTGTAAGAATGAGTGGTTCTTAAGAGCTCCCCTGTGGCCAGGGCAGGGTCCTGCTGGGGCACAGGGAGTCACACACCCCAGGCACTTTGTGATTTCAGATGCACCCCAAAACAGCAGCAGAACCTGTTGCTCCTGGCACTCAGGCTCTCAAAAGCCCCAGGTGCTCCCTAGGGAGTACCAGCAATGTTCCTCTGTGCTGGCTGGGCTGGTATTCTAGGTAAAGGCCTTCCTGGGGTGATCCTGAGGTGATTCAGGGTGGAGAAAGGCTTCCGTGGCTTTAGTTATTGAAAGGGCACGGGCTGGAAAAGCACTGACAGTCCTGACTGATGTCCAGGGAGGAGCAGCTTGGACATCCCTGCAACAATGGAAAAAGGGAGGAGAAAAACCCAACTGTGGTTTATGTCATTGTGCAGAAATTCCCAGCTGTTCCATGGGGAAATGAGCTGAGGGTGCAGAGAGGACAGCAGTGGTCACAAGCTCCATGGTGGGGCAGAGGAGTGGGGGTAGGGGAGAGGCTCTCCTACAATCTCTGTCCCTACTGCCAGCCCCATGAGGGGTGGCAGGTTTGGTTCCTAGGGTCTGCTCTATGTGGTGGTCACTGCAGAGATGGCTCTGGCACCACAGGAACATCAGACTTTGTATTTTTGCTGCCACACACCTGTCCTGGGCTGTCCAAACAGTGATGATGTTGAACAATCCTTGGATTGTGCTTGGGAGTGGGGGACAGCAGAGGGGAATCCAGGTTCCCAGCACAGGCTCAGGCTGAGAAAGAGAAAAAGACAAAGCAGCTCAGGACAGAGAGCAGACATGTCACTGGTAGTGGCTATTTCTGGCATTGTCCTCAGAGCTGGGGACCTCTGGGAGCACAGGAAAGCACCTTTGGGACCTCCTGGGAGCCCTTCCTACCTCATAGCACTATGGGGTGGTTCCTGCAGGCATTTCCTACCCTTAGATATCTTACTATCAGCTCCCAACAAGTCTAACAGCCACAGATGAGTGTTGCCTGACAGTCTGACATGGATGTCCTGAGGGGAGGTGTCCTTTGGGGTCACAGTGCCGGGTCTCTGTGGGTGGCCGTCCCTGTCACACGCCACTCCACATCCATGGATTGCTGATAGGAGCAGAGGGTGTTGGGCACCTCACCAGGCTCATGCAAACTTCCCAACCCAGATCCATATACAGCCACCACCACCCAAGCATCCATTGCCAGTTCCATTGCCAGTTCCACGACTTGTTCCTCCAGCCCTGATCCCCCAAAACCCACCCACAGCGCTGGTCTGTCAGAAACATGAGGTACCCTTGGGTTCTGAGATGTCATGTTCCTTCTGGGGAGCCTCAGTGAGGTGTGGAGACCTGGAGAGAGCTTGGCAGGGAGGGACGTGGGACTGGGGAGGTGCTCCAGAATGGAGCTCTGCTGAAAGCCAGCAGGACAGGTTGGCTGAGAGCAGACATTTCCATGTCTGTCATCATTTACCTGCTCTCCCCAGGTGACCTCCCCAGGGCCCTGCACATCTTCACTCTGAAGCTGGGTGTAACTCAAGTTTCTAAAGATGTTCACCTGCTTCTCTGGGCACAAGGCAAGGGCAGTGCCTGCACTGCCAAAATCTCCCCTCCTTGCCCTGCTGCTGGATGAAACTTTGGAGGTCGGAAAGGTCCTGTGGTCTCACAACCCAGGAGACAGCGCTGTGCTGGTGATCCACATTAACCCACCCTGACAGGGGGATTTCCCTGCCTGGCAATGAGGCTCCCCAGTGCTCTCCATGTAGGGCAGAAAGTCCAACTCCCTCCCAGTCTTCAGCACCTTTGGAGACACAGGAGGACAGGCGTGGCCAGACAGTGAGATGTCCTGGACATTGTGGTGAAGGACTTGGCCCCAGCATGAGGTTTTTGAAACACAATTCTTCCTTCTGTAAGGTGAAAATCGAAATCTTTTGAGCTTCTTCCCCACCTTCTCACCTGGAAACCTTTCTAGCATGGAGGAAGAAATACAGATGAAAGAAAGAAAAGGAGAAGAAAAGAATCAAAGCGGGAGACAGCCGAAGGTTTTCTGGCATGGACAAGGTCTCCGCTCTGTGCCTCTCAATGCTGGCACTTACCAAACATAGCCAGGGCCCCGCGAAACCTCGGGCCGGCACAGAGTAGTAAGATGAGCTCCCTCTGTATTTGGCCTAGCTAAAAATAGCAGAGGGGAAAAAAAAGGCAGAGTCAGGACCCTGCAGGACCAGTAGTCAATGGGCTGCGAGGAGCGATTGAACTCCAAGCCCTGCTCGGCAGGCTCCAGCTGACGGGCTATTTTTTGCCGTGGTTGACTAAATATGGTCAGGGAGGGAAGAGCAGGAGCAGGGGCCGCGCGTCCGGGGGTGCGTGTTTGGGATGCTTCGTTGGGTATATAAGCACTGGAAAGGTGGACTCGCGTCCTGACCAGAGCTCCCCCCTCCCTCCTCCATCCCCCCCAGCCGTGTGCATCGCCCCNTCTCCAAGTGAGGACTAATCCCATCCCTGGGCCTGCTCTCTGTTCCCTTCCTGCATTAGAGATTGGCTATAAGGAGAAGGCTGACGGCTGCAGCATGAAGCGCATTATTACCTTGTGATTCCATGACCCTCCTCTATGCATCCCTAACTCTCGAAAGCTGATTCAGCTTTCAGCTAGTGCTCTGGTGAGTCCTCTGCTGCAACAGAAGCTCCTAACTGGTATGTCTTCT
>VXBI01006779.1:108106-217959 GCA_013397375.1 Toxostoma redivivum | reverse complement strand
CCTGGCCAATGCAGGACTGAGTGCCCATCCAACTTACCCAGGGACTTAAATGTGGGCTTCTGCATCCGGCAAATGTATGTGTGTGTGTGTCTGTGTGGGGATGTGCTGGATGTGTGCTTAATCTGTGGATCGCTTGGGAAACCTCACCCCCCTCTTTTTTTTTTTTTTGTTCTGCCGTGGCATACTCCGCATTTAAAAAAAAAAAAAAAAGCAACAAAAACTAACAAACTGCAGAGCAAGCAGTGCACTAGAATAATCTGAACTGAAATGTTAGAACTTTGACATGCAACCGTTCTGCAAGGTTAAACCGGCCTTTAAATGCCTAATTCAGACACAGGCTGGCTAATGACACCTGGGGGGATTGGGGCTTTATTTATTTATTTGCAACAAACTAGTGCTATGAGCTGATATCAGGCAGAGTAAAAGGATGAAAGGTGGTTAAACTTAGCCTAACTTGCAATGATCTCGATGCTGTGGTGATTAACTGTTAAAATGCCAAGAAATGAGTATTAATTACAGGTGCGTGGATTGTGGACGATCAGAAAGGCAATGTGGGGAGGAGAAGTTAGGTTTCCCTGCAAAGGCTTGGAATTCAGGTTACATGAAGTGTAGCATCAATTGACTGTTATTGCTTCTGCAACTCAGAGTAGACTGTGGTCATTATATTTTATATGATAGTGGTGGTATCTATCACATGAATATATGGACACCAGTTTGGTGAGGTGGATACTGTGATGCACACACACACACTCATGCAGATTTAGGTACATTTTATAGCATGCATATGGATATTTTATACACATCTTTATGCACAGGAATATAAATGCTATATACAAGCAGGTGTAATGTATCACCCAGACACAGCCCATCTCCAGGCTGTGTGGGGAGTGTGGATACAGGTATATGTGTGCCTGTGCCGGAGGGAGTGTGCACTGTGTAATTGTATAGGCAGAAATCCGTGATTTGTGCTGTCAGTTTAATTGCTGGTTCCTCTCGAGCAGATGGTTGTGTCTGTGGCTCCCGAGGTCTGAGCCCAGTCTCTGTGCCATGGGCTGTGCTGGGACGAGTGCCTGCCTCCGCCTCGGCCCTGCTGGCATCTCCCTTCTCCAGTGCCCAGCCCTACACAGGGGCTGGCTTCAAAGTCCCCAGAGGATTGTGCTGCACAGCTTCAGTTTGACTTTGCCACTTGGACCTGAGCAGCACCTTGAGCCTGGGGCAGAGCAGGGATATAATATACAGCATGTTGCTTTCCATCCCTCTCGACCCGCTCCTTCCCCTTTTGCCTTCAGGCAATACGTCAGGCTCTTCCCTCCCCTTTTATTTGCCCCTTGGCCTCTGCATGATCCAGGTCTCCATCCATTTTTCTCCCCAGAACAGCCACAGTTTTATTGCGCATGGTTTTCTGCCAAGAGCAAGTGTGGGAGCTCAGTGAGCCCAAGTGGGTTGAGGATAGTGGCTGATGTTCACCCACCACCACTCTACTCCTGGTGGTAGCTGGAGAATGGGATCCACAGGGTGCCTCTGGTGTTACATTAAAGGCACCATCATGGCCATTTGTCTGCTTCTCCACCAAAACACACAACCCTGGAAAGCATAAGATTCCACCCAGAGCCTCAAAGCAAATTTAAATCGCCATGATGAACTCTGCTGCTGTGGTTGTGTCATTGTTGTGTCTAGTAAGGATTTGAAAGGTCATTTTTTAAAAGCTCTTCCACATGGCTTGCTTTAGGTGGCTTGTGGCTGCTATCCTGCTGGTCTGCAGAAGTTGGGGACTGTTTAGGACAGCCCATGTGAAATGCATTTGAGGAAATCAAATTAGGTACAAGGTGCAGATGTTTAACAGCCCAAGAAGTCAAGTAGCTGTCCTACTGCTGTCAGTCTGAAGGAAATCCAATACCATGGAGTGCTTGGCTGTGCAACATCCCACCACCACCACTTTGTTTTTGTTGTTTGATTGGGTTTTTTAAAACATCTGAATCACTCAGACTTTCCCCTCACACTCTTCAGCTCTCCCTTTGCTTTAATTTCACTGCAGTCATGCATTACACCAGTGCCACAGCTCCATCTCTCCCCCTTAATCCAAATGAAAGGTTGAAATTTGCCTTTAAATGAGACAAATAATGATGGTTAAAAGGGCCAACAAACCGAGGGAATGAGGGGGAAGCTGCACAGAGCCAGGACCGAGGCATGTGCCGGTGTTGCATGAGGGGTGTGAAGCGATTTTGGGGTTTGGGGCTGAGCACAGCGGGTTTACACCCGGCCTCCACGCGGCCTTTGCTTTTCAGTGATGCTGGAAGTCGATGGGGCGCAGGGAAATATTTGCTCCCCAGCCGGTAGTGATATTTTAAAAAGCAGCGAGAAGCATCGATGCAATTAGGTATTCCGAAGTGCTTAGTTTGCCACTTGCTAAGTTTACTTAAACCCTCTTTAAAGGGTTCATTAGAAGACTGTGAGGAACGGTAAAATTCATTAGGACGGAGGCAGCCATTGCACATTTGCCTGTAAATTGGTATCGATCGGCGGCCGCGGCGGGCGCAGGTGAGGAGGCACCGTGCCCGCCCTGCTGAGCGAGCAGGCAGCGCCCGGCGTGACCTCCGCCGCGCTCCTGCCTAAATCCTGCCCATTATAGTCTCCATTCAGCCCGGGCGGCCAGCGCAGCCCTGCCACTCGGCCCACATTGTTCAGGGAGCTTTAAAGCTCAGCACGGCTGCGAGGGAGGCGAGGGAGAGGGGCAGGGAGGCAGGGCTGCGAGCGGGACCGAGCTTCACCGGGGCAGAGCGCGGTGCGTGCGGGGCGCGCAGCCCACGGGGGCTGCGGGCAGAACTCGGCAAGGCTTTGGGCCCGAGCTCCCAGCACCTCCCTTTGGCTGCCTTTTATGCCTGCAGGTCTTCCCAAAGCCCCTTAGCTGGCGTGGAGCTCAACCGGATGAGTTATTAGAAGCAATTTTTAATTTTTTTTTTAAATTATTCTTAATGCCCTGAACGCGCCAAAAGGCATGTGCTAATTTTGGGGGTTTGATTGTCTGCGGGGTAGTGTGTCGTTCCCAGTGACCAGCAGAGGAAAAATCATTGGATTCACTAGGTAAGATGCTTTCTTCTTCCTATGCTTTAATCTCTACTTACTGATAAAGCAATCGCGTGTCTGGGGCTGATGAGTTCTCTTACTCTGGCGAATGGAGCAGTGCTTCCCGGTGGTGGTTTGTAAATCAGTAGCTGGCCATTCGATTCTTGGCTTTCTGAAAACAAATTGGCTTTTTGTCTCCAAATTGTAGGATGGAGGCAATTGGGAATTGATACATATTTAACTTTCTCCCACATGGCTTTGTCTGAAATGAAACCTATATGTGTATACAGCAAAGGCTTTCCTCTAAACCACATTTTGGTCTTTTTTAAAGGCTAGAAGTTTATGATTTAGAATGAAACACCTACTTTTTAGGTGGAGTGGGAGGCTAGCTTTTACTCTGTGCCGTTTACGTTTCAAAGAGCCCCTGCCAGGGCAGCCACTGGACCTCTGCTGCTTTGTGTCCAGTGAATGATGCAGTTCCCCTTCCCAGGACCCAAAATCCATGATCTGCCGAGGGCTCAGCCCAGCATTATGGGCGAGGATCAGGAGCTGGGGTGTGTGTCTGTCTGCACATGGGCTGGGCAGGAGGAAACTCTGCTGGTTTGAACTGAGCCGTAACTCACTCTCAGGATGTAAATTGTAAATCAGCGTTATTTTTCCTCCTGTGACCATATAAATGCGCATATTGAAACTACCTGCTTGAGAGACATACTTCTTTATATGCCCATATGAACCTGGCAAGCTATGGAATGTAAAGAAGTATGTATTTCAGGTGGGAATCCTTCTCAGAGGAGCAATGTGTGACCCCGGGCAAGGCGGGGGAGAAAGACAGACAGATTATTTTATATTATTATTTTTTTTAACTGCCTGACCCGGCAGACTGACTGGGGAGTCAATTGATGATCTTGTTCCAGCGCGTGTATTGTTCTGTCACTTTGCCTGTGTCAGCAGGTGGAAATGCTCATCAGGACATTAAATATTCAATATGCTGACTGCGGCATGGGCTTTGAAAGGCGATGCCAGAGGAAAGCTGGCTGCCCGCTCCTGGGTTTTAACAGGGATGCAGGCCAATCGCTGCCTTTTGCTGCTTCCCCATCGACCCTTTTTACCCCAAAAATAAGGCTGGATACCAAACAAAGCTGGCTGATCTTTAAATCTAGGAACAACAAAAGGAGACGGAGGGTGGGGAGAGAAGAAGAGAGAGGAAAAGGAAACAACAGTTGTGACTTGGATGTGCGGTGTTTTAGCTTTAAATTAGAGTGCAAATTCCGCTTTTTGAATCTTTCCCACATTAAAACTTTTTATGCCTAAAAGTGGTGAGAAGGAGACCTTCCTTTATCAGTGTGGTGAGCCATTGAGTCAGCGGATCACAGCTAAAGCCAGAGGAGTGCCCTGGAAAATAAGAAAATTAGATCCTTTAATTCTGGAAGCATTTTCCTTTGTAACATTTTCCAATGTAAAATACATGGCTATTTTTCCAGGATCCTACAATAATGCAGTAAGAAAAAAGAAATTTTGTTTAAAGACACATTTAATGTTCTGCCTAGGCGGGAGTCGCATCCGAGAGTTTAAAGCTTTCAGCCCCAAATTTCCTCATGTTTTTGTGAAGTTGCAAGGATGTGCAAAGCTGAACTCCTCAAAAACCACTCCCCAGTTTCCCAAACTCTGGTTTTCATTTCTGTGGGGCCGCTGAGGGCAGCATTTTGCTTTTGAGTGATTTTCCTGCAATCCCAACCCCATCTTCGCCTTGCTCACGGCTCCTCAGGCATCGTTTGGTAGGTGTGGTGCCAGGACATGTCATGCAGAGGTTAATTAAGTCTTTCCCCTGGCAGCATCCTCCCCCAGGCATGGGGAGCAGGCGAGGCTCTGAGTTTGGATTTTGGGGAGTCTTTATCTGTCTCTATTCACGGTGAGTGCCATCATCACTTGTTCCAGGTATGCCAAGGGGGGTTGAACTGTAAGCAGGTGCTCATGAGTAGTGGGTGAAAAAAGGCAGGTTGGGTTATTGGGGAGATTTCCTCCCTGTAGGATTTGTGGGGGATTATCAAGGTGCTTTTTTGTAGTAGTTGTTGTTGTTTAAATTAAGTATCTTGGATGATGGAGGCATGGGCAGCGCTGAGCCCCTTCCCAGCAGAGGAGGAGCCTTTGCTCTTTTTGCCAGGTGGCTTTGGGAAGGCGGGTTTGTGCTGAAGGATGGCTGGTTTGCACATTATCCTGTTGGCTTTTTCAGATGCTCTGGTTGTGCTGGGCTCTGGGAAAGCTGGGGTGCTCCTGGCTGGCTGTGGCGCAGTCCCTCAGGACCCGGCTGCAGAGATGCAGCAACCCCTGGACTCAGCTCCACCAGCAGCCACCCTGCCTGGGGACAGCCCTTGGCCCCCATGAACCCACAGGGATCCATCCTGTGGGTGTCCAGCCCCCTTTTGAGGTCAGACTTAAATATGAAACTGGTGGGTGCTGGGAAACAAGCTGAACCCAGGCAGGAAGGCACTGGCTCCACATAGGACTGCAGTTCCGCTCCTTTGTAAATCAGCAATGTTACTCTGAGTCTCTGGATGAAAAATGAGGACAATTCTCACCATTCTGAATATAACATAACATTACATCTAATATATAATTTATATATGAAATTCCCCTCCTTTCCTTGCTGACCCTTTGTCCCGTTCCTTCTCATTTCCCTTCCCCTTCTCCTTTCCTTTTTCTTTTTTTCCTCTTTTTTCCTTTTTTCTTTCTTTTTTTCTATTTTCTTTTTCTTTTTTTTTCCTAATTTTCTTTTTTCTTCCCCGCTCTCTGTTTTCTTCTCCTTCTCAGCACAGGTTATACTAAAACCCCTGTGCCACTGTTGCTCTTGCAAAGGTGTTCATGGTTTGATTTACAGCAGATACCTGCATTTGTAATGCAATTTTTATCTCCTTCCCCCTGCCTCTCTGAATTAATACGCTTGTTAATCACATGGAATTGCTAACTTTAGGAAGTCGCTAAGTGCTCAGATTTATTTTTTATGTAAATATTTTCAAAGGTATAATTCTGAGCGCTGTCTCGCAGCATGGCAGCAGAGGTGGCAGGGAGGCTTTGCCATGGACGGTGTCACCTAAGCTTGGACGATGTTAAAAACGAAATGGGGTGGATGTGGCCCCCCAAGAGCCATGGTAGCCTTGCTGTTGACACCTATGGAAGGTGATGGCTGCAGGCCTTCACCAACCACTTTGCGCCGTTCTTCCGCTCCATGGAAGCTCTTCATCCCATTTTCTGCTCTTTGGATTAAAACCGCGGCTGCTACATTGCACTCTATTTTTTTACAGCTAAATTAAAGCCACTTCTCTTAAACTTTTTATAAACTGGAGAGCATCTCCTGGCCTTGAGTGCCGTGGTGGGTGCAACACGAGGAGCACCCGTGCTGCACCTGCAGCACTGGGATGCTCAGGTGCGCCCATCCATCCTGCGAGCCGAGCACTACGCAGCGCCAGGCACAGAAACAGGAGCTCTGAGAATTGTAAAAGCCATAAATCCAGTGGACCAAATTAGTTAAATTTTTCTATTCTATGCCTCACAAAATCCAGCCATTCTGGAGATGAATTCCCCACATGTAAGCGGAACTACCGGCAGGTATAAGATGGATATTTTGCACGTGCGCATGAGAGCACAGGGACAAATTTGTGCCATGCAGTTTTCCCTGGCGGGTTTTTCTTTTTTTCTGTACTTTTGCGTATTTGTTACATTGATGATCCATTATTACAGTTGTTACTATTACTTAATGTTGGAAGACAGGTGGTCCCATAAATTCTAGCACCCTCCATTTTTTTTTATTTTTTAAAGGGGGGGGGCATGTTTGCAATTCAAGTTTAATAGTGCATTCATCAAGAGCAATAAAGCATTTTATTGCACAAGTATTTCAAGGGATGTGCTGGCCCTGGTAAAAGCATTAGTAAAGGGGTGCATCAGCAATCTCATTTAAAACTGTCGACCCAACGTGAAAAATGTTGCGTTGAAGAATAAACTGCTATTAAGCATGATTAGATTGACCTGCAGGACAGATATTTTAGCTGCAGCAGCACAAGTCGATCAAAGTGAGCATCGCTTAGATTGCAAATTTTTTTTTTTAATGCCCTAAATTAAAAATGAAAGAGCCTCAGAATATTTAGGACCAGAGTGTGACTTTGGGGGTGAGATTTGTGCATTTGATTCGAAGCGGTTTGGGAAAGTGGGGAAAGGGGGAAAAGGTATTAATTGCTGCCCCTTTAGCATACATTGAAAATATGTTACTCAGATCAACCAATCAAAAAAGAAATTGTGCTGACTCAGCACTCGGGCTAGTCTGCACGTCCGATTGCAGAAGAGATCAGCACTGCACTGCAGTATCTTTCCCTGCCTTTGACACCAGCCTGGCTGGGCAGGGCTTCCCTTGTGTTTCCCAGGACTAGTTTAGGCCAAGAACAAGAGAAGGCCCTGAAGAGAGGAGGAGAGTCAAGGTTGCACGAGCCTCGAGCTGCTAACAATCCTTTTTAGTCAGTAAGAAAGAGCTCCATGCTAGGTTTGCCCTGCCAGATGCAAGCGGCATGAATTGCTTGGGAATATATCTATTTTTAAAGACTTTCACCACATCTTGCACTTAGCAGTGACTGTGGGCGAGGGGGTGGTGTGTTCCTAGCAAGAGAAATATCCTCGCTCCTCAGCTCGGATCCTTCCCCGGAAAGCCCAGGGCTGATTTCAGTGCTGCACTGGCGGTGCCTCCCAGAGAAGATGCTGGGTTAAATGTTTGCCGCGTGATGCTGAAGTTGCTCTTGACCTCAGCCAAGCGGGCAGTGGTGCTGAGAGCTGCCTTCCCACTGGGATGTGGGGGGTCATGCTGAGAGCAGCTCAGTGCTCCAAGGTGGGGAGCCAAGAGAGAACGTGGACTCACTCCATTGCTGGCTCGCTGTGGTTGCAGACAAGTTGTGTAGCTCGCCTGCCTCAGTTTCCCTTCAAGGCAAAATAGGTTCTTGCTTAGGAGTTATTGAAGCTGTGTTTGCACTGTGAGGCTGAAGGTGGAGGTGGCCAAGGCAAGTGGAGGCAATGATGTGAGGCTGAGATTGTTCTGGTTTGGCTGGCATTGGTTTGCACAATTCTTCCCAGTGTGTATTTGGGAAGATGGCACAGCCTGCCTGGGCTGTGGCCCTCTGCCCTCGTGCTGTCATGCAAAGATTAATCTGTGTTCTCCACACCTTGGAACAGGTGCAAGGTGTGAGGTGTGGAGGCTGGACCTCAACCATGAGCCCATGGAGCTGTGGATGCCTGGGGGATGTCCCAGTAGGATGATGGGTGATGGGGTCTGTGGGGTGCTCCAGCACTGTGGGCCTGCTCACTGGTCACCAGTGTGGCCGTGATCCTGCACTGCTGGGTGACTCTGCTGGCACTGGGCAGGCTGGGCTATGCCAGGCTTAACCAGCTGTACATGCCCAGCTCTGAGCACCTTGGTGGGCACCTACAGGTGGAGCAGTGTCCCTGTGGGCTGCTGTCTCCTGACCACTGCAGCACCCTGTGATGCTGTTGAGGTGTTTTAGCTTGCAGTGTGTAAGCAGCACCAGTGAGCTTCCCTGGGTTAGTCTGTATTTTTCCAGAGCAGTCTGTACGGAGGAGCAGCGCTCGTGGATGACCCCCTTGTGTGCAAGGGGAAGGCTTTCAGACACAGATATGTCTTGACTAAAGCAGGATTTCATAGTCAAAGGTTTTAGCAGTTGGAACAGTTGCTGGTGGTGCTCAGGAGGCTCAAGGGAAGCAGGTGACTGACATCTCCAACAGATGCAGGGTTTTCCTTTTTTTTTTTCCTTTTCCTTTTTTTTTCTCCTGAAGCACAGAGCTGTGCTTGTAAATGCCTCGCCATGCCCAGATATGGCCTGTGCTGGGACCTGTGCCGCTATCTAAAAAAGCCCATGGCAGACTGATGAGCCTGGGGGAACTGGGGAACAACTGCTATAAATAGTGCTCATTCTCAGCTGCCCTTCTGGGGGGACAGGATTAGGTGGCATCTGGGCAGCCAGGAGGTGTGGGACTCGTGACCACCAACCGCAGAAGTCACCCAGCAGCTGTAAGGACAGAAGCCATCCCTGCAAAGGCCTTACATAGGCAAGTCAACCCTGGCATTTGGGGGGTCGGATAAAGCCACAGGAGCAGGAATCCAGTGACCTAAGAGCAATCGAGAATAAAGTTCACTGCAATGGCCGGGGCAGCGCTTCCAATCTGAGCTGTGACCTGGCATTGGAGACAGGACTTGGCTTTTGGCTTTTCAAGCTGTTTGGTGCAAGCAAAGGAAGGTGTCAGGAGGGAGATGGTGATATGGGAAGCAAAGTGTCACAGGGAGCTGCTGAGATGAAAAGATTGGTGTTCCCTTCTGGGAGGCTGCGGGTTAATTTGCTTGTTAATTTCCTGGCAGCGAGACTATTGGAAGCTCTGATTTAATATTTGTGTTTACTTCGGGTAAACAAATTAACAAAAAACCCCCAAGTCTTAATAATTTAAGACACCAGCTTGATTGAAGCTAGCAGAAAGTAATGAATCTCATGTGGTCATTTCATTCCCAACCTGACAGGAGGTGGGCAGTGCCTGGAGCTCATGGCTGTGGGGATGTAAGGTAACTGGTCCCTAAAAGTGAGGGGTGCTTGTAACTATGGACTGCAGGAAAGTGAAACAGCTTCTGAAAGAGCTGAGAAGAAGGACTATGTTGTGCTTGAATTAAGCTCAGCCTTGAGGATTTGAAGGGAAAACATGAATCAGGGGAGCAGAGAAGGTTTGGCCAAACAGAGGAGGTGGCTGTGCAGGTGATGCCTGGAAGGGATGTCCTGAAATGTGTGCAGTGGGAGACTGGGGATAAAATCATGGAGCTACACTGCAGCTTGTGCCTGAGCAGGTCTGCTGTGGGATGGGCACTGGAATGTGCAGGCAGGGTGAGATGGGTATTTATGTCCAGGCTTTGTCCCTTCTGTACCTCATGGTGTCAGGGCTGTGCTGCACCACTTTGCCTTCTTTAAATTAAGCCAGCTCTGTCCTAAAGCCTTGTCTTTGAGACAATAAGATGCACCCACTAAAATCTATTGTGCCATTTTTGCAAAGCCCAGCAAAAGTCTCCCATGCACCGTCCCCTCCCTGTCCTCCACGCTCATTTGGCCTATTTGAAACTGAATTTATTCCTGGGAAGGTCCCCATCAATTTGCCTTGCTCTTTTGTTGACAAGTTTATTAAAAACCTGGGCAACTACATATTAAACTTTTATCAGTGTCGAGGAAGAATACGTCCTTTGAGTGGCTACAAAAGTTATGGATTGGGGCTTAATGTTTCTTGTTCCACCATTCAGCTGAGTCAGCGTAACAAATAAAAGCTGCCACTTCTTTTTTTTTTCCCTTTCTTGAGAGACAGTTCCCTTAACAGTGTAAGTAACTGTCCAGTAATGCAAAAAATGTTTCAGGTCTGGGTAAACATGAGAGTTTTTGTTTCTCTTTGTGCCCGTAAGTCTTTAATAATTTGAATGAGTGATTTAAAATAGGAAATTTGAACCCTGGAGGAAATTATTGCTGCTAAGCTCTGAACCAATAGTTTTGGTTAAATAACTGTTACTTTATAGTGCTAATATTAAAAAAATTGCTGCAAATTAATAATTGCTGTACTGCAAGTGATGTGTTTTCATCCAGTGTGAGGGCAGGAAGGGGTTGGAGTGATGTTTGGTTGGGGATGTCCCTTCGTGTTGCTGCAATAGGGGATCTTCGCTCTTTTTCTTTAGTCATAAGATGAAACAAAGAGGAGGGCAATATGTTGCACCAAAGATGTTAAAAATAAAGCGTTAGAATTGCATAACCTAGTTCCCATTTTGCTGTGCAGCTGAGTTTTCAGGAGTTGAAAGAAGCCTGAGAAATAATTGGTGGGAAGGAGTTTAAACTGATATAACAACAGTCAGGCAGGGGGAAAAAGTGAGCATTGGTGGGACTAAACCACAATCCTTAAACACTGCTGTGCAAATAAATAAATAACACAGCATCTTTCTCTGCCTGTCACCGTGTCCAAGGATTTTTTAGTTCTTAAACAGGTTTGCTGGCATAATTTGTCAAGTCCAACAGGGAGGTTTCCGTGTGACAGGCGATCGTTTTTCACCAGGCACAGTGGTGCACCAGAGCCATCCTGCCGGCTCGGAGCAGCTCCATAATTAGACAAGAGTTAACATTGCTGTGTGAGGTGGCTCATCCCTCCTGCCCAGGGCATGGCACTGCCCGCCAGGGCCCATCCTGCACCATGCAGGGACAAATCCCTCTGCCTCCAGGAGTTTATCTGCATCACCATTTGCTCCAATTATAACTAATCGGACACATATTGCATTTTCATAGAATCTAATTTTCTATTGATTTTAACGGGACTGCTGGTGTTTTGTACTATTAAGTGGTATCTTGTATCAGTTGCTGTTTAAAAACGCTGAGTGCACTCCCCTGTATGGGATTATACAGTCAGCACATGTTTTAAAACCTGTTTAATTGTTAGGTCCATAAAATGCACAAACTGTATTAGGGAGCGGCTTTGTTCTCTTTTGAGAGTGTGAGTAGCAAAACAAAAAAGTCCAACTCCATAACTATTTCCACGGCCAGTTTCAGGAGGTGCAGCTCCCAGAGACCTGCTCAGAGTCTTGTGCTTTGGGAAAAGAGCTTTGGAGGGACCATCTTGATCCCACATGGAGCCAGCTCCCTCCAGGTAAAATGCTCTGTGTTGTCAGAACAGAGCAGGTCCGTGCTTGACTGTAATTTTTACAGGAGGCCTAGGACCAAAATTTGGGTTAAGACAGAGATAAGGTCACTATAGATGCTCTGTATAACCAATGAATAAGGTGATAACTGTAGGGTTTGGGACTTTATTCCCTGTCATAGATATTGCCGTGTACCTTGGCAATACACCCAAATAAGACCAGACTATCAAATTAGCCACTTCATTTCAGCAAGCGCTCATTGAAACAGGGTGAAAGCAACAGTCCTCTGGTCAGCACTATTAAAGAAGAGAAGATTTAAAGGAGATATTTAAGGGAGGAAGGGAGAGGTGGCCTGGCAAAGAGCATTTCCAGCAAAGCACAGGGATCGCTTGCTCAGGGATATTGGATAACAGCAATAATGGTGGAGAAGGCAGATGAAAGGAGATGCAAATAATGTTTTGGGGCAGTTGAGTTACCCCGGGGTGCTGGTGAGTTTGTTGTCAAGTTGCTGCCTTTGCTGCTCATTAGTGAGAGCCACGTTGTGTTTGTTTGAGACAGGTGAGTTCATGAGGGTGTATAAATTAAATAGACACTTTATTAAGTTCAGGTAATAGTTTTGGTTTGAAAGACTGAGTGGCTACTGCAATGTCAGCAACTGCTTTAGTGCACAAAGGAACTGAATGCTTTTTAATTAAGTCAAATAAAATCCAAGCAGAAGGCTCTCAAGCCTTGTCTGGAGTCTACTTTTTGGGTTGAACATCTTTAATTTTAGAAATGTTGATAAAACACAGTCTACTTTTTCCCTGTAATAATATAAGTTCAATTAATATTTGATGTCTGTAAGGAAAAGGATAAAAGCAGCGAGCTTGTATTTTCTGGTTTACAAATGGCACATTGGGCGGAATCCTGCGACTGTGGCATTGATTTAAACATCCTCGCAAAGACACCATGCAATAAAGTTGAATCATCTGCAGTATAAGTATGGCTGTTTGGGGGAAAAAATAGCAATGGGAGAGAGTAGACATTTTCCTGTATTATCAAAAGCCACTTCATTTTGAGGAAATTTCCTCCAATTTAGTAATGTTTGGATGGAAATCAAATAACACATTAACTTCAGGAAAGGGGGAAAAAAACCCTTCTAAAGCTAATTACAAAGGGAATGTGCACTTCATTAAGATAAAGCTGTAGGAAATCAATGTTCTGTATTGTTGTTTTTTCCTTTTGATTGGATTTTAGAATGATAAATTGTTCATGCATTTGATCTAAAAATGATTTGTTTATTCAGATGAAGAGCAACAGTACTTTGTCTCATTTGGCCTTTTAGCTTATAATGATAATGGCTTGGAGGGCTGCTCATTTCTCAAAAGTGTATTGGACTGGAATAGGCAGGAGATTTCTGGACTCAGAAGGATGGGCCCCATGCAAGGGTTCGTTGTAGGCTAATTCTATTGCATGTTGAATCTTCTGCTTCATTAGGAATATCGACAAATGCTGATAAATTCTTTGGCTTTTCTGTACTGTCTATAACACGTCTTTATTAGAATATTGAGGCTGAAGTGGAAAGATCTGCAAGAGAGGAGATTCTTGTGTTGGGTACTACTGATCCTACTTGCCACAGCAGTGGGGGCTTTTGCCCATTTTCCTGGAAATATCATGGACAGCAGAGCCAGCAGCCAGGCACAGGCACCATGCAAGGGTCACCAGGAAAAGCCAGGCATGTGTTTGTTCTGTTTTGGTTTTGATTCACCTCTAGCCCTGGCTCTCACTCAGCATGCCCATGGCTCTTCAGTGCCATCCCACAGCTCCTGTAGGATTTGCCCAGCTCAGGGTGGCAGAGGCAGGAGCAGGGCCATGTGCAGGGAGGCACCAGCACCTGCTCCTTCCACACCTTTCCAATGCAAGCCCCAATTTCATGGGGAGATGATTAGACCTGAGTTTGCTTTGGACACACACTTGACTGTGCTGGTGTAGGGTGTGGAGGTTTTGGGTTTGGTTTGGGTGTGGGTTGTAACATTGGCACAGGCAGGAAGGGAGAGCAGCACCTATCCTGCCTGGCTGTTAGGATTGGAAAACTCTGCTGCCGGATCCTGCCTGTTGAATCTGGCAGTGCCCAGCAGGCAGAGGTGACCCTTGTCCCTCCTATTTCACAGTGGAGGGGGCCCACAGGCATTTGGTGATGAGCTCTGCCTCACTGGAGAGATCAGGGGCTTCAGCACAGCTCAGACCTCTGACCACATCTGTAATCCATCTTGTTAGGGTGGCTGGTACAGCCCCAGAGCCCAGCCTGGCAGTGCCTGGGCTGGCAGACACCTGAGCCCTCTCTGCTGGGAGGCTACAAGTCCCTGTGGGTTGCAGCCCTCTCCAGCTTTATAACGTGGGCTGCTCTTTCTCAGCTGCTGGGAAAGCCTCACCACCAGAGAGACATCATTAGTTTTGATTAATGGCATCCAGAAGAGAAAACCTAATTTTCTAAAAAGGAAAACCTTACCCATAACTCACTGCAGAGAATTTAAACAAAATGTTATAGAACATCCACGCCGGCTCACATTGATTTCAAATATGTTCCAAGGCACTCCCTGAAGCAAAGCAGGGGGAGTGGGGACAGCTCTGGCCCCCAGCAGAAGATGCTCAGAAACTCCACATTTTTCTCCCACAGTTCTACTTTTAAAGGACTAGCCCCAAATCAACAGGGCTGGGACAGTGCACACATACTTGGGGAGCAGACTGTGTTTGAGGTGATGATGCTCAGCAGTTTGATGCACTCTATCCCAAAATCCATGTGCCCATCAGGATTTAGCTCTGTACAGCCTCGGTCACTAATGGCACTTCCACCTGTACCCAATCACCAGTAAATAATTACTTTCCTTTGCCTCCTGTAAGTTACCAAAGGATGGATTTAATACTTCCAGGTCTTCACTGTCTAAGTTTCCATTTAGTTCCTTGACTTGATTGTCTCTTGAAAAGGTACCTAGAGATAACTTGATTAAATTAATTGTGGAGCTCTTTTTAAAAAGCTATTCTCTCTCCCTTTCTCTCTCCATCTCTCTCTCAATTTATTTATAGGCAGCTTAGAGTAACGGGTTTGGGCAGTTAAGTGATCTGCAGTGCTTACCGTGACAATGTGAAGCCTGTAATTCTTTGGGAGATAAAATGCTGGCCCACTTGCAATATTTCTGGATGCAGAGGTTCCAAGCACAGGTGCTTTTCCCTGGTTTCATCTTGCAGCATGGTGGGCTGTAAGGGAGAGGGGGGAAAAGTCACCTTTGCCTTATGACGCATATAAATTCTTTAAATAGGTTATGCACATGGCAATGTGCAATATCTGTGCGTGGCTCCGGGTTAAGAAGGAAAGGCCTGACTTTATTGGCTCCCACTGCAGAAATGATCGGAGCTGCTGTGATTTTTAAATTTGATTTACCGGGTTATTTTTAGCAGTGGGGTGTTCATGCTGCAGGGCTCTCCAGGAGGAATCAACACCCCGGTGCTGAGATGTGAACCATCACAAGAGTGACTTGGACAGCAGTGATGTAGCAGAGATTTGCTTTCCCCACTTGGGGACAAATTGCCAAATTATGAGAATGCAAGGAAGAAAAGGTTTTTTGGTTTTTTTTCCCACCACTTTCCTGTTGGTTTCTGGTGATGGCAAATACAACCATTGCTTGAGCAAGTCTTAAACCTCCTGAAAATGCTGATTTTAATGCCAGATGAGAAAACACAGGAGGCTTCACAGTAGGGAAGCAAAGTTTGCTAACCTCTAAAAAAAGATTCAGGTGTTCCAGCCTTTTCCCTCCCATTTTTCAAGGAGAGCCCTGAGGGGAGAAGAGTTCTGCAGCCTGAGTTCCTTGGCTGTGGGCTGGGCTGGTTGTAGCAGACGACATCTCTGCTGCTGCGTGTTAGGTGTCACTTCAGACACCAAAACACGGGGCGTGGAGGAGGACAGCACACCATAAAACACTGAAAGGAAAGGAGGCAGGAGGTGATAATTAAAGCATCTGGATGAAAACAGTAGCTTAACATTTACTTATGTCACACTGTAATAGCAACGTGGCTCTCAAAAAAGACAGAGCCAAATATCAAGTTTAAAAATGCTTCAGGCTGATGGTTACTGCTGCAGACTGTTCCACTGCTGTTCAACCTGCCTCTTTAATTCACACCCGCTCTTCAGCCGTAGCCTCTAAGAAGCTTAAATAAATCCTGACTGCCTGAAAGTGAAGCCATTTGAACCAGTGCGGCATCAGGCAGCAAGTTCAGAAGAGGTCCAGGCAGCTGGGAAAGAAAAGACCCTGAGGAATTCTCTTCTCTGCTGCCACAGCCCACGAGGCCAAATGCTTTGCTAAAGCTGGTAAAATGGAACCAAATCAACTGTTCAATGGATTTGGTCCCCTTCAACCAGCTGTAGCTGTGCATTGATCTCTCAGACGTACCTTGGAGGATGAAACACTTGAACCCGACCAGGGCGGCTCAGGTAGAAGACAAATGGCCACTTGAACACTGCTGATAAGGAAATGATGATGATTGGCATCTACAGATCTATCACCCGGGCTCTAAACTGGTGGGCTGAGCCTGAGTCATTATGTGGTTGCCAGTCAATTCTGCCTAACGGAGACCACTCAAGATTGATAATCCCTATCACCCTCCTTCATTGATCTCAGCTGTAACCCAGTGTGTTCCCACTGCAAATGCTGTGCATTTTCATGTGTGTTTGCTCATCCCCACCCAGGAGCCCCGTGCCTCAGTGTTTCATCTGCTGCAAGGCAGAATAAAGGTTTCAATCTGAAGTTCCTTCCTTGTGTTTTGTACCACGCGCCGTGATGCTCCTTCCACAGCTCTAGTGAAGAAAGGAGCTGTTACAGGGCTACCAGAGCTGGGAAGGGGTTGGGAATACCCAAACTGCAGATATCCAGGTCTGCACTAGCCAACAATGTTTTTTTGCTAATGAGATAAAAGCTGTGCTCCTAAAAAAGAGTTCCCTGTTTGACTCTGTTGACCTAAAAGACTTGTAAAGTCTCTACCCCAGTCTGGTCCTTATAAGCTTAATGTTATGCTAATGGAGTTAAAGAAAATCACTCACTTTCCCGTGTAATAATGATTGGTGGGAAAGTAAGCTGGGCGTCATCCTTTCCTGGCCATCGTAAATCTATAGGGCTCTCACGAGCTATGAATATTGCAGCTTTAATGAGCCATTTGGATGCAAAAGTCTGATGGGAGATTATTCATGTCTTTACTTCTTAACAACACCTGGCCCAAGTTAACCCCTGGCATGAGGGTGCGCAGAGATTTGTCTCTTTTCACATGCTAGAAATTAGGTTTACTTCATTTCACATCCGTGGTCCTTTAGGTACCGTTTAAGTGTTCTTACTAGGGCCAAGAGTATTCATGTGCTTCAAGATAAGGAGTTTGATGGATCTGAGGCTTAACATGCATCTAATATTTATGTCACTGGGTATTTAAAAGGCAAAGACATGAGGAGCAATGTTACTGCAGGACTGCCTTTCCTCAGCTAAAAGGAAAATAGTGCTTACTCGATCCTGCTGGCTCATTTTTCTGCACTTTAACAGTGCCTAAACATCCATGTCGATATCCTACTGAAGTCTACATGGTTTTTTTCCCCATATACTTGAGCAAGATCAGGCACATTTTCCTTCTTACCATCAACTGATTTCTTAGGAACATGTAAAAGAAATTGCAGGTTTTGTTTTATAATTTATTTAACTTCACAACAGCAGCATCTTTCTAATGATGCATCCAAACGGGTTTTGGCCTGGCCAAAATGCAAAATGCATTTGCTGAGGTTTTTGCCTGCAAATAGAGGAAAAGGAGCAGCTCCAAAAATCCCTGTATTAGCATGCAGCCAGTTTGCAGCCATGGGTAGTGAGGGTGCTCATTGCTTTCCAATTGAAGCCTCACAGCACAGCTCTGCCCTTGGCAAAAGAGCCAAGTGGCCAATACCTGTGTAACTCTGAGTCACCTCTTGACACATTGTCTGTCCTGGATGATTATTTGATTTGTAATTGTCCATACTGGTTTCTGTGCACTACTCAATCCCAATTCCTAATTCCTGTCTCAGAAGCATCAAGCAAAGGCATCTGCTGAGGCAGAAATGTCTGTCCACGCAAACCACCTCAACACTGTCACTGCCAGTCCTGAGATTCCTGAACATCCTTGGGATGAAAGCACAAGGCAAGGGAAATCCTCAGCACAAGTCCCTAATTGCTGGCAGTCTGGGCTGTGAATGATGTTGGGACTCTAGAGGAAAAGGTTGAGTAGAAACAGATG
Source organism: Toxostoma redivivum (assembly GCA_013397375.1). NCBI lineage: Eukaryota > Metazoa > Chordata > Aves > Passeriformes > Mimidae > Toxostoma > Toxostoma redivivum. The sequence goes on along the minus strand of VXBI01006779.1, from coordinate 199,925 downwards.
CTTCCAGCAGGTTGTGGCCTGGGTTTCCAAAATACCATGCTCCTCCTGCCTGCTCCCACAATCTGGATTATTTTCTCTTGTTCCCCAGGGCTGCATCCAATGTAAACAACACCATTATTAACATTCTTCCTTGGTAATGATAATTAAGTTACCAAAAAATGTCAAATGGGGAAGCTGGAGGCATTGCAACTTGAACAAAACCAGGGAATGTAAATGAAATTCTTTTTCTTTAAAGAAGTTTGGTACCCTTAAAGCCACCTTGAATAGCAGGGAAGCTTCCAGTTCCCTGGAAGCAAGAGAAGATATGAATACACAAGGATCCCAAAAGCTGGGCTGTGCATTTAAATGCCTAAATGTGGATCCCACCTTCAGGCACCCATGCTTGAAGATTTCTGGCTGTGTTTTTATTGCCTAATTATATCTTTATGGAATGAGAAATTCAGTTCACTTAGCATGGAATTTCTATAACAATACAGCCATTATGGTCTAGTCAAGGAAATATGAGGCCCAAGAAGAAGGCAGCAGGTAAACTTCAGGGGAACTCTCTAGGGGCTGATAATGTGTAGGAACAACAAAAGGCATGGGCCAAAACGTTGTAAATATCCTTCCCAACAATTTCTGCTTCAGCCCTGCTCATTCCCAAATCCTTCCTAAGGCAACAGCAGGGTTTGGAGCTCGCTGATATCTGCCCTTTGCCCTTTGGATCCTGAACCCATCCACAGTCTGAAAATTGGATCTGCTTCAGTCGATTTCCCACAAAGCACAGCTCTGAGTGGAAGTCTTACCACTGGCTTTGAAAATCCCAGGATCAGGTCCTGGCTAAGTCATTAGAAACCTTTAGCCAACCTTAACTACATCAAATCTAATAGTTTCCCATATCCTCTAAGAGGCTGCTCTGATGGCTTACCAGACACTGCTGGTTTCCTGGAAACCCTATTAGCTTCTCAAACAAGGCAATCCTGAGGACTCAGTCCTGCAAACCTTTTGTGCAAATATTAAATAACAGCAAATAATTAGCAAGAATAATCCTTTTTGCTTGACCCTTTTCTGTAATAAAGACCTTTGTCGGCAAATGCAAATGTTATTTTGAGGAGCAATTCATAATCTAGAGCTGCTGAGCACATCAGCCTAAATACACTAATACTCTAATATCCATATTTGTACAGGACTTAAGACAGACAAAACCAGGCACATTCTCTGTCCCAAGGACCTGAGAGCATTCACCAGTCAAGTGTAGGAAGAGGAGGTGGCAAAGAAGGGACCCACTTCTGCCTTTGATACATCTTCAAGTGTCTCAGGTGGTGTGATCAGATCAGCTAGATTCTGTCCATGGAGTTTTTCCCTGCGCATCCTTTTCCTTCCCCTGTTTTTCTTTTATTTATGTTTTTTCCTGAGAGGGGAGAAAAGAAAGGACAAGCAAGCCAAAAGGCAGATAATTGTTCTGTGCTGACAGTTTGTCAAGTGATGGAAGCACAATTTTAGCCAAGAGATCTGCATTACAGCGGCGAGTGAGCAGAAGCCTCTTCTTTTCCTCCCAGATGGCATTGACATATAGCCTGAAGGGGCTATCAGGATACAAAGCTAAAGATGGTTAAAGACATTAAAAACTGTACAATGTGAGCACCATCTACACCAGGACCATCATCTAGGAGGAAGATTCATCTTGACGTATCAGGCAGAAGTCAGATCTTCTATTGGTGCTATACAAAGCTGTTGAGCCAAAGGTATTTTTGAGACAGACAAAAAATATATATTGCTGCTACTAACCATGTCTTTTCCAGTAGGTCTTTATTGACACTTGAAAAGCTATGACCAATAAATGTAATGATCTGCCTTCCCTTTTCTTTCTGGGTGAACAGTATCTTCTGCAGGGTGTTTATCACTGTGGGCAATGAGTGGCTTGAGCCATTCCTGTCTAACTCCACTTCTCAGCAAGACATTGAATGCATTCTCTTCATCACACTGTTTCCCAGATCCTGCCAAGGCTTTTGTTAATGATAAATATTGCACTAAAAATAAGATTATAAATCTTGTCATAGAATGGAGGGAATTTGAATTCTGCATTCCTTGGATTTAATGTTAAGTTGCTTAATTAACTTGCACAGAGAATGGGCTTAATAACATTGCATTTTTTAATAAGCAAGCAGTGCAGCTGGAGGGATAGAGAACCACAAAGAGAGGAGTTCTCCTGCAGGAAAACATCCCCTACTTCCCTCAAAAGCGATAAAAATGTCAATACATTGACACAACCCCTAATTAAAAATGACTGCCATAATCACACGTATCATAGCCGTAGGACATCCGTTTGGATTAAACACTAACAGCAGGATGTGCTGCACATGTTTTCCAAAGGAAGAAAGGGTTGGATGAAGGGTTGGATGATGGGATCTCCTGCACACCCAAGCAAGAGCAGAGCAAGGATCCCTCAGCTCCTACACAGGAGCGGCTCCTTCGCCGCCCTTCCCGCTGAGCTGCATGGTGGGCACTGCCTGCACAGGCTGAGCTGTTTGCAGCCAGGAGATGAACCATGGCCACGTGCCTTTTTTTGGCTGAGCTTGGAGCAGACGTCCTTCCCTTCGTGTCTGACGTGGCCAGACAGCCGGCGGGTAGCAGCCTGGTGCATTACCTCAGCTCCTGCAGCAGTGCTCAGCTGTAGTAGCACCCAGCCTGGGCTGTGGATACCTCCTCCTTTTCCTCACAAGGAATAAAATCCCTCATCTTGGGGTACTCAGCAAGCAGTGGGACAACAGAAAATAGCTTGTCACTGCTCCATGTAAATTATATTGTGCAATTGGCCTGCCTGGATTGGATATGGATTTATTGGTTGGATTGATGATCTTTGAGGTCTTTTCCAACCTGAGTGATTCCAAGAGAGACTCCCTGTTTTAATGTTCAACTGCTCTCGCCTTATGCTTGTGGTACTGATGTGCACCCAGGGATCTCATCTGGCTCTAAGCACTTGTCTTTTATTCTACAACACCAAAAATAAACACTGAGATGCTTCATGTAGCCCCGGGGCTGAAAGGTGGGATTGCACCACAGAGCTGGGGCTGAGGAGAAGCAGCATCTGCTACAGGGGCTACAAGGAGCTGAGTAACTGAGTGATGGGACAGAGCATGGCCAGTCGTTCTCTTGAAGAAACTCAACACCAAGGGCTTCTTTTCCAATTCCACATGGGATAGTTACTTCACATCTCTTAGAATCTCTGATAAAAATCTGCCTCCAGCTCTTTCTGCCCTCCCATCCTATAAATCATTTTGTGCAGATGATTTTGCTTTTTCCTGCACAGAGGAACAGGAGTAGGGAAAGAGTGAGAGGGGGAGAGATTTGAAACTGTTTCCCAAATATTCCACTGTTCAGTCATGAGCTGTTATCCTGCCAGGAGTAAGAGGTGGCCCCGTGCAGCACTCACTCAGGAACAAATAATGAATGATCCTGCAGCCTCTGCTCAGCCCAGGGAAAGGAATTAATTTCTATCCCCCTTTTGTGGATCACCTGGAAAATACAGGCATAATCCATCTTTCCACGGCAAGGATCATGGCCCTGTGAGCCAAAAAAAGCCTGTGAAGGACAAAACCTGGGACAACCCTTTGAGCTGGGACATCCGTCGGTCACAGAAAGAAACAGGAAAAGAAAAAAAAGGGGAAAAAAAGAAAAAAACCATCAAATGACTTCAACTGATGTAGCTTCATCTTCTGCAAGGGAAGCTGGAGCTAAGCCTGGTGTAACTTCCTCACTGCATTTTGGGGATGAGCATTTCATTCCCAGATGCCTTGGAAGTGCTAAAAACTTCACAATGATACCTTTTCATCATTTAAAAACTTCCATTTTGATCTCCAGCCTGCAGTGTCACACCAGATTTAATGTGAGGTGTGAGTAGATTTTCAAGCATAGACAGATTGATTCATGAGTGAATTAATCTGATGCATCTTTTAAATGGAAAACTGACATAATTTTCCATCAGAGACCTGCTAATAAAGCACATTTACTAGGTGAATCCATTTTTTCCTGTACTAAGTGCACTATATAAGGTATAAAAATACCAAATCAATAACCAAAGACTATATAAAAATGAGACTGATAGATCAGAAACCATGGATGAGCCACCCTCTCCTTGTCTTTTTGGGGGACTTTGTTTCTGCTGCTGAAAGCCACATTCTCACAGTCTTCCCAGGACAGCAAGGCTGCAAAACCCCAGGTGTCCTTGTAAGTCCCAGAGGGGACTGAGAGCAATGAGCCACCTGCTTCCAGGGGTCTGGTGGCATCAGCTCTCCTGCAACCCTCCCTATTTTTAGAAGTAGATAGTTTGAAGGGGTTGGGTTTTTCCTCTTTATTAGTTTTTTTATTATTATTAGTGTTGCAGAAGGAACTGTTTAGAAGAAATGTGTCTAAAAGACAAAAGCATCTTTGTATATTTGTGCAGGGAGCCTGCCAAGGGAATGTGCACAAACTCTCCTTTTTTATTCTTTAGCTGGAGTACAGCAGTGTTATTTGAAAGGAAATGCCTGCACAGTCTTCCCTCTGCAAACACTGCAACCATCATTCGATCAGTGCAATTCTCCCGTGTGAGCTAATTTAACAAGCGGTTGCTTTGCAGGCTGTGGAGAATTGCCTCTTACCTAATAATTCTGCTAATTTGCTTAACTTCCCCAGATTGCAAATGGCCCTGCTCTGAACAGGCAGCTTTCTAAATGAACCCCCAGACAAGTTCCTGACAAGAGCCAAAGGAAAGGTGGATGGCTCAGGAGGTTAAAGCTCACAGTCTTTTATTTTGACCTTTGGGCTAGCATTCAAATTTGCTTGTTGGGAAAACTGCATTCAGCATGTATTTTCTTCAGGGATTTATGATACCCTTTTGCTTGTAATTATTCTCAGTTGATGTCTTCCATAAATTAAAGAGGCTTCTATTAGCAAGCTCCAGTCCTCTCAATTATCTTGCAAAAGTCTCCTTATTTGTGGCTGGGAGCTACCCCACCAGGATTGCCATCCCTGCAAAGCTCCTGGTCCGTGGCTACAGGCAGAGAAATAAGAAATGTACATGGGTAATACAAATGTCTGAGCAATCCCAGAAAGAAATGAAAACTGCAGTAAAGGTAAATGTCAGACTATTTAAAGACAATGTTAACTATTGATTTTTTAGAGGAGACTACCTCTTCAAAGGATGGCAAGCATGACTTCAGATACAGACGGAGCAACCTAGATGGATGGTGGAGAGAGGGAGGCGAGTGATCTGGGAAGACAGAGATTTTCCCAGAGAGTAAAATGAACCCTTGATGAAGCCTCTGGGATTAAAGAGGTGGCTTAGTTCTTCCACAGCATCCACCCTTCAACCCATTTAAGCACCATGCCTTTTCCAAGAAATGAAGGGCAAAGAAGCACTGATAAGCAATAAAGAGATAAGCAGCAAAGTACTCATTTCACTGGTGTTTCCCAATGAAAAATGAACCCTCCAACACACCCAGTGATTTGTTGTCTAAGTAGCAAAGCTCACCCAAGTCCCTGATTTTGCTTCCAGCAGAGATGCTCATTGCTCATTCTCACACCCTGGAGCAGCTCGGACTCATTATCCAGTGCTGGCACTTCCCGCCTGCACTGCCTGTGTGCAGCTTACACATGTTCATATACATTTTATATAGACATGTATATATTCCTGCCTGATGGCCCATGCTGTGATATCCCTGCCAAAGCATCCTGGAGCAGATATTCCTGGCTGCGGGCGCCTGCCTCTGCAGGGAATTGTTCCTTTCAAGCTGCAGTGCAGAGACAATGCTCTACACGGTGCTTTGGGAAAATAGCACGATAAGAATTTAGTTAGGGGAGTTGAAGGTCTTCCAAGGCTGCATTTTCAAAAAGGGTAACTTCTTATCTCGATGGGGTCTTCGGAACAGGAGGCATGAAGGATCTAATCCAGTGAAGTGTAATTGTCAGCGAGGGCAAATTAAGTTTGCATTTGGGTACAAACTCTCTTTTAGAGGCAAATTTGGCTGTTAAAAGGAAAATTATTGTTACACATCTGCACAGCAAAGGAAATGGGTGACGCTGGGGGGACAGTCCTGACCTTAGCAGGCTTTGACATGGGTACAGCAGAGGAACAGACCCTCCCAGTGCCCTCTGTTTCCCCTCTACAAGTCATTTGGACGCTTCAGCTTGAAGATCCTCACAGGTCTTATAACCCCAGCTCCCCCTCTTTGGCAGCCAGCTCAAGGTGCAGAAAACCCCAGTTCCTGGTAGCTCCTAAACACAGCACTGCAATATGGTATTACTGCCTGGAGTAGCTTTTAGTGTAGATGTATTATTTCAATAAGGAGGTCTTCAGACAGTGTTAAATGACAGATAATATAATTTTTGAATGCGAGGTTCATCTGAATTTTATTTTCTGATGTTTTGACTCATTGACTTGATGTCTCTCTATTATGCACACACCTCTGGAGATGTTGCTGGCAATGATTATGCATAGCATTGAGTTAGTGAATAAAACCACTCCAGGAGCTGCTTTACAGATCACAGTATTGTTTTCCCTATAATTGTCCCACAAACGGTGGAAGTTATATGGAGAGAGCAGCATGCTCTGACAGACTGCATATTTTTGCAGTGTGCATCAAATCTCACTTTGGCCTCTGAGACTTATTTCTGATGGTTCTTGGGGATTTAACTTTAAGACCAATGTATTTTAGTATCCATATACGCTCCACTGTTCATGTCATCCGGCAGCAACTGAGGATGAGCTGTCTCCTTAATATGGATGAGACACCAATTTATCTAAGTTATCACCTCCCAATCTCTCATACATCTCTGCTGTTAACTGCTGTGTTTCTGACATCCATACCTAAATTCTCTACAACTTCTTCTCCTTCAATTGAAACCCTGAGTAATTTTTTGGCTGGAAGTTCTTGATATGTATCTAATGCCTTCTTCATCTCCCGGCTTGAATTCACCATGAGGTGATAGAATCAGGCTCTGGACACTGCATTTTAAACCTACAACTCTGCATAGATCCACACAGCACACTAAATCAGGGTGTCTTTCCAGCATCTGAAAATATATGACTGAATTAACATGTGCCAGGCTCCCGTTGAACAGCACTGCAGCCCTGTTGTGCGCAGCCCCAGCACTTGACTGCAGAGTCAGCAATACTCTCCCCCTTCCTGATGCATTCCCAAGCCAGCAAAACTTAGCCCTACTCCTGGTATTCTCTTTATAGAAGGTCCCAGTGGTATTATGTATCAAATAAAGGTCTCATTACTTAGATTCTGGTTCCTCCATGGCATTGCTCTCATTAATCATTCTGGTTTTCAAGCCTGTGCTACAAACCATTAGAGCTGTCTTGCTTCCCACCCCTAAATTAGAGATTCCCTCCCCTGCCCCTCTGTGCCACAGGAGCCACCAACCCCTTGGGGACCACTGCTGCTGCTGGGCCAGTGCTGGGTGACTGGGAGCCTCTTGGCCATGAGCCCTGGGCTTGAGGTTTACTGCAAAGGAAGGGTCTCCTCTTCCTGCCCAGCCTCATTTTGGGGCCCCTGGAGGTGTTCCCACTGCTAAATACCCCACACTGCCAGCTTTGTGCCTTGCAGCATCTCTCTAGATGCAGGCCCCTCCCAGGAGGAAAGGAAAACTCTCTGGTTGTGCCCCAAATCTGTTAACTGAACCCCTGACTTCCCTCCAAAATTGTTGGTAACAACTGAGGGCAGGGAATCACCTCCTTCTCCATTCCAGCTCCCATTGGGGTTTATTTCCAGGGAGTTCCAAGGTCTGGCACAGAGATCACCCCAAAGAGTCACACTCTGCATTTCCCACAGACAGAAATGCAGCAGCCCCCACCCTCTCCCCTGCTCCCACTTCCCACACCCCTGGCCTCGACACTGCTCTTTGCAGTGTGGGATCCAGGGAATTTGCTTCTTTCTCCAGGTAATATCTGTTTTAGGACCACAAACGACTTGCATAAAGCACTGGAATGAGATTCTCTTTGTGCTGAGTACAAAATGCAAAAAGGCAGAAGAGCAAGGGAGAGCACATCCTCCCTCAGCTCTACAAATTCACCAAATCTGATGGTTCATTCATTTTAATTAGGTATGAAGTCATATATAAGTGTATATATTTATACATGTGAATTCATATAATGACACATAATTAATTTAGAATTTGGCATTTCCGAACAGGTAATTAAAATAGTTCATTGTTGATTAATCACTTGCAAAATAAATTATTAGCAATATCACTGTTAGCATTATGTTTATTGCTACAATTTAGAGAAATTAAGGCAGTTCTCTCACATTAAATTAAACACCAAAGCACAGCTGTAATATACCCCAGACAATATCTACTTACTCAGAGAACAAATGTGATGTGTGCATTACAGTACATTTGCTGGGTCATACATCTTGGATGGCCTCTTCATGTCACCAGCAGAAACCCAATCCCGACACACAGATGATTCCTGTCTCTTTCTGTAAATATAAAACCAGGATCTGCTGGACTTTAGCACTGGCTCTGCACTGCAGTGTGCTCCAGGCAGCTCAGACCTGCCTGGGATGGAGGGAGGCTCTGCAGCAAAAAAACCTGGGCCAGGGCAGTGGGGAGCTAAGGGGGGTATGAAGGGCCACATCCAATTCATAGAGTCACAGAATGGGTTGGGAAGGACCTTAAGGATCATCCCATTTAACCCCCCCCAAAACCATTAGTGGGAAAGAAAATCAAATTCTTCACTCCTCAGCAGGACCCTGGGTTACTGTTATGAGCCAGACTATAGCCAAATTGCACAGAAATGGGATAAATCTCAGCCTGACTCAACGAGGTGCTAAAGGTTTCAACAGATCATTTCAGTAAAAGCTGAATTTAATTTTTAAGCAGCTCTCTGCTGGGGTGGGAAGAGATTTTGTCCTGTGGGGAAATAGGTATCCCTTGCTTTTGACAAGTGTTTTGTCTGGAGGGCATTCAGCTAGAGTTTAAGGAAGCAATAGGGAGAAGCCAGTAGCGATGAAGAGGACACAGATCACCTCATGACATATTTTCTGGATCTGTCTCTCCGTGGTTTTATAGCTATGGGAAATAATCCATAATTAGGTGTATAAAATAGCTCTCTGATCTCTGCTTCTGGCCCAAAAGAGCACAAAATTGATAACTCAATTATCGCTGCTGGAAATACAAATAAATTAAAAGCACCTGGTAGGAGGAACTCTAAGGGAGGGACACCCATGCAGCAGGGTGGATGCTGCTCTTCAGTTGGGAACTCACAGGCAATTAAAGCTCTGGGGCTGGAGCAGGGCTGGGGACAGGCTGGGATAGTGTCCATGGGTAATCCCCAGACTTTGTGCCAAAACCATCCATCAGTGCAAGGCTGATACCACCCTCTGAACCCAGAAATGAAATCAGGGGGAGAGCTTTGAAATTAGTAACACTCTTCTGGAAGAGGGACCCATGGAATGACCAGTGAGCTTGTCTTGGTTATGGAGTGAGGGAAAGCTGAGTTGGGTTTTAACAGCTTTCAGCATAAGAAAATAATTAGTGCCTAATCCTGTCGCCAGCAAATTCCTGGGAGTTTTTGTTCTGAATTCACAAGCAGCGCGGTGCAGGATATTGAGGGTCTTCTTCACTTTTTGCCAAGTCATCTGGCATTTACAAAACCCTCTCTCTCTCCACTGAGGCTTGCTTTTAATGACTCTTGTGCTGAATTAACAGTCTGCACCGGTGTGACAATGAGAACAGTCACTAATGACCACTCTGTTTGTCTAAGCCACATGCTGAGCACTGACTTCAGTCCCTGTCACAGACTCTCTTTGCAAAAAGGCTTCTGTGTCTTTTTAAGCAATTTAAAATGTGTAGGATGAGCTGGCCTGTCCATCCCTGCTCCATTGATATTCTGCTGCCTGGAAGTGTCCTTGAGTCAACAGCAAGCACCTGTAGGGAAGTGTGACCTGGAATGATGTGAGGAGCAGGAGTAGAAAAGCCTTTGAAATTACATATATCCAGTTCTGATGACCCACACCATAACCAGTGAAATATTTAAACTATGTGCCCTTTGATGCATCCTCTGCCAGAGCAGAAGGGCCAGTGCAGTTTTATGGGAAGGTCTGGTTTTATTAGGCAACACACTCTGTGACCCCTTGGAGGATGTGTGACAGTGCTGACACAGGGAATATGTGCAGGTATTATTTCAAAAAGGAAAAGGACTCCAGACAACACCCAAGCTTTGTGCCAGACCCATTCCCCTGTATCACACTGAACAGGACACTTCCACCCATGGAATTGTTTCTTGCATGAGAGAGGCATCACCTCAGCCATTGTGCAGGGTTCGAATGATGCAAAACCCAGCCAGGGTCACACGCACCCTGTGACAGCCCAGCTGGGGACAAGAGGTGCCAGCTCTTCTCTTCCCTTCCCATCCCAAGCACTGCTCCTGCTGCTCAGCCTGCCCACAGGCATGTGCTGCTTCTCTGCCAGAGCTAATAATAATATTCACTTTCTGGATGTGACAGGGATTTATTTAGGCAGCAGTGCTGCCCCGAAGGAGCTGGGTGCATGTCACCCTCCCTGTGCCCACTGCACGAGGCAGGTGTTAGAGCAATTCCATCTGAAAGCTTTTAGTTCCCGTAACTGATGATTTATATTTGTGCTGGAATGGCATTAATAGTAAGGGTTTAATTGTTTTAATGAAAGTGGCTTGCTCTGCAATCGAATCAATTTGCTAAGTTTGGGTGATGGAATACAAGGCTGGATTTGACTATGCTTTTCGTGTGCCCTGAACAAAAAGGTGCAAGCCATTTCAGAAAGATCTAGCTTGGCATACTGAAACTTTAAGTAAGTTATATCTGCATAACTAATGGCAATAGGAGCAGTCCAACCTGAAGAAAACAGATTTTACAGGAATTACAGTCTCACTGTCACATTTGTAAAAGGGACACATGCATTTTTCAGATCTTTGCACATTAATGGCTGTATTTGATTCAAAATACAGTCAGTGAACCCTCAGTAAATGGAATTAAATGGTATGTGTCTGATTTGAGGGTGACAATCCGGCAATTGTTTCTTGTTTGAATTACTACCTGCGTGGCTGGGCACAGCGGTAATTGAAACTATAATGTTTCATTCCTCTTTGGGTATAATTTGTCTGGAAAGTTCATTCAATTCTGTTCTATTCTCCCTCCTGAAACCCCTCCCTTTACCATTACGGTGCTCTCAGGGGCTGCATCTTTTCTGTGTGCCCAGATTTTGAACTGGTTTGGGCAATTCAAGCACACAAGGAGCCTGGTCCTGGTGTTTCCCTGGACCAGCCCCATCTGCCCCCTCTTGCTTTGGCCATGGGCTCATCAGCTCTTCAGGGCACAGAGCTCCATTTATCCAGCCCCAGGTCTCTGCTTTGCCTTTGGCTCAGAGCTCAGGTGAGCATATCCTTACAGGGCTCTTCAAATTCCCCTTCAAAGCCAAGAATTCGCAGTGGCTTTGTGAACATTTTATTTTGTGTGACCACAAGTATCAGCTGCAGGACCTGGACCTGCTTCTGCCATGAGAGCTGTAAATGGAAAAGCAGCAAGGGTGACTCTTCCTCCCATCTGTGCCTTGTTTTGTTGCTTTATGGGATTCTTTCACACAGTACAGAAGTGTCTGTGGCAGTGCTGTGCATCTGCAAGGGGTAACAAATATATTGCCTTATTCTCGACACTCCCCATTTATAAGCAATTTCTAGTCTGTTTTCGCCCAATATTGATAAACAGAAGAAAATGGAATGTATTTTATTCACCCATAAAGTCTGACATTTCCAAAGATGGAATCAAATTATCCTCCTCATCTCTCTGCAGCTCACTGGGTTGCTCGCTAGGTACAGCTTTATGCCCACAGAGTAATAACACCTGGTAATGACACCTAATTTCAGAGCCTCCAGAACGAGCTGGTCTAGGACAAACAGGGTGATTTTGCTTACAAATAATATGTAACACAAAGACAGACTCTGTGTCCTGGGATGATAGCACTTTTTTCTCCCATGGGACGAGGCTGGAAATCCCTGGGAAGCCCTTGTCAGCAATGGGGCATGTTCCTGGCATTTCTACAGAGGCATTTGCATCTTCTTGAGTTGCTGCCACTGCCTGTGGTCTGCTTGTGATTCACGATGATGAACCTTGGATTTTGTCGCTGCTTTTGGGGTGATTTAGATGAAAATTCCATGTGCACATTGTCTGGGAACGTGGTGGTGCTCTGAGGAGCTGTAGAGGCAGAGCTCTCACTGCCTGCAGACACAGGGGGTTGGAAGGAAGAACAAAGAGGAGATCATAGGAAAGAGCATAATGAGGTTTAAGAGATAATTAAGGCTGCTGGTTCCCAAACACTCCAGCACTCATAGCTGGGCTGGTGAGCCCAGGGGAAAGCCAAGGGCTGGAGTGAAGCTGGCAGCTGGGGCAGGGCTGCAAATCTGGAAGTGCTGCTGCAGGGAGGGTCCTGGACACCTCAGAGCCCCTGGTCCCTCTCTCCAGGCACAAGATGTGCAGAGATGCTCATCCTCTGGGATGCATTCATGGCATTTATGTGCCAACCTTCACCTCCACCAGGGGATCCTGGCACCTTGACAAAGCAGTTTGAAACTAGGCTGAGCTAAGGGGATGGGTGGAGAATAACAATGAGCAAGGACAGACTGGCATCTAAATGTGGAAGGAGCCAGGCAGCCCACGAACAAAAATCTGGGGAAAGGAAGGAGTGGGGATGGAGTGAGACAAAGCACCTGGAGGACAAATGCTGAGAGAGGAACATTCTCCCCAAGGGCAGGGTAGGACAGTTCCTCCCTGAGGAATTCCCTGAATTTCCAGCACCAGGAGGACCCCGTGGTCCCTGTGGTGAAGTCAAATCAGGGGAAGGAAGGCTCTCCTCCGTCCTCTTCAGGACCCAAAGGCTCTTGAGTTTCTTCTTCCAAAGCCAGTGCTGCCACATCCACCAGCACAGGGAAGCACAGGGGTCTCAGTGGCCTCAAATGAGCTGGGCAGGGGCAGAAATACCCACCCAGTTCCAGCAGTGTCTAAACACATCCCCAGCAGCAAAAGCAATACAAGTTTCCAGTGGAAATTCCACCCAAAATGAGACCTCCAGAATTAGTCTACAATGCTCTCCCCCTCCTTCCACATTTTCATATACAAACCATTCCACAGACTGTTTTTGTTCAGGGTTATACTTCTCCATGCCCAGAGTCACCAACCCCTTGCCTTTTCAAGTTTACCTACTAAATACTTTTATTACTTTTTTGCTTGCCTTAGGGTGCAGCATGAATAATTAGAGCAAGTGGCTGCATTTCTCACAATAAAACTGAGATTTTTAAATGCCAGAGGACATTTGTGGTGCTGGAAGGGAAAGGTAATTGACATTCCCTTAAGGAAACCTCTTCAAAACTTTGGCCCCTGGTTGCTTTAAATTCATTGTCAGTGGTACAATATAGGCAGAAAAGATGATAATCCATGCAAGCAAACAAACAACACAGCCAAAAGCAGCCAAAGCAGAAGTTCAGCCCTATGTCTCTGATGGCTGTGACCTGGCTGATCCTCCAGTTCTTTCTTACAAACTATGATGTTAGGGCATTACAATTCAAAAAGAAATGCCAATAAAGCTCTTCTATGTGGAACTGAAAGGTCTCATCAACAAACCCAGGACTCAGCAGGTGAAGCCCTGGAGGTGCTGAGTGCTTGGCTGTCCCTGAGGTGCCATGGAAGATGTGTTTGTGTGGGTGATGGCTCTCCAGGGTGCCCCAAAACACTGCAGAGAGCTCCTCAGTGGTGCACAGTGATACAGAGCTGATCGACTGCAGGCTCCCCTGGGCTTGCCAGGATTTCCAGAGCAATGATAGAGAGAATCTGTGTGGCATTCCACACCCCACCATGGTGAGAGGAGAGCCTGTCTGCTCTCCAGCCTGCATGCCATAGATAAATAAATATCTCTCTATAAGATATATATAGATAAATATGCACCCACTGTGCTGCAGAGGCAGTGAGTGTGTGCCAGGTGCACAGCACAGCCTCGATTAACCCTTGCCTGGGTCACCCTCCTCCTGCAACAAAATGTGCATTAATGGTGCTCTCAGGAGATGAGTTTGCACCAGCCTCTCGTCAGCTTCTGCCTAAAGGGCAGCTCTGATCTCCTACACCTGGGGTATTTCCTGCAAGGAATGACTTGTCCCTTATCCCAGACCCCTGTCAGTGTGTTGGAGCTGGGCACTGCAGGGCTCAGTCCAGCCTTCCCAGGAGGTTTTGCTCCCAGCTGGGTTGAAGCAAAGGCTCAGCTCATTCATCCAGATTTACAAAAGGACTTGCAGTGCCCTGAAACCAAACTTTTGCAAAATTAATTAAAAAAAAAAATAAAAACCAAATTACAGTGGATTAAAAACCAAATTACAGTCGAGAAGCCCACCATAGCACAGGCCAAACAACCCTGTGGTGTTGGATACTCCACTCCTGCAGCACCAGGGGCTGGGGAAGGGATTTGCTGGTGCAGGGGTGCAGTGACCTTGGGACAGTCTGGGCAGGGAGCAGTGCTTGAGGCTGTAATTGCCCTGCCCTGAAGGGTTTTGGGAGGTTTTCCAGTCACTCCCCTTCATCTGCTCCTTTCCTCAGGGCAGGGAACAGCTTTGTCCCTGCCCTGCTCCCTGTCCCAAGCCTTTGACATTGTCACATCTTCACCAGTCACAATCTGAGGGACCACACGCCTCATTTCCACCCAGCAGCTCTCTTTTCCCACTCGGTGATTTTGTAAAACCACCAAACCTTCCCTCATTGTACCTCCGCTTCCAAACTGTGTGTCTTGTGCTCTCGCTGCTGCCGAGAGCGCAGCAGCCATGGTGCATTTAAATAGCTGATTTTTTCAGGATCTGATTCAGGTCTTGCCTCCAGTGATATCAGTTTGGCTGCTGCAATGGGAACACTGTGTTAAATGTGTTGAAGTGAAGGAGAAAAACACTTAGGAGCATCAGGTGCAGTGCAGGCACGGCTGGCATGGGCACCTTGACTCCCCTCCACCCTGCTCTGCCTAAATTTGGTGGCTGCCCTGAGCAGGGAGCCATGTCTGCCCTGCTGGGCTGCCCAGCCTCTGCCCAGGACAGGAGGGGACAGGAGCAGGGCTCATCCCAGCAGTGTCACCGACACCTCCAGCTCAAATGCCAAGGTGCTGCCGTGGCATGGTGCCCATGTCCCCAGATATTTTTCCGTGCTCCTGAGGCACACAGGCACTTGTGACCCCCCTGCTCACTGTC
Source organism: Toxostoma redivivum (assembly GCA_013397375.1). NCBI lineage: Eukaryota > Metazoa > Chordata > Aves > Passeriformes > Mimidae > Toxostoma > Toxostoma redivivum. The sequence goes on along the minus strand of VXBI01006779.1, from coordinate 184,711 downwards.
CCCTCGGCCTGAGGACACGGAGCATGGAGAGTTTTGGGTGCAGCTAAATGTCTGTGAGCAGGGGAGGGCGGGCAGGGCAGTGATCCTTGCCAAGGAATGGGTTGGATCCTGATGTTTCCCCTGACCTGAGCAGGGCTTGCCTGCAGGAGACCCAGAGGAGAGGGGGAGCCCAGCACTTGGGATGGGCTGAGCACCAGGACCCTGCACACAGGAACATTCCTTGGGACATCATGCACCTCCATTCCCCATCCAACACCATAGCTCCAGGTATGCTTTGCAAATTCAATGGAATTATGGTTTAAAAAGTAAATTAAGATTTAAATTAAATATTAAATTTAAAATAAATAATCTAGAAAGAGTCTGAGAAGCACTTAATTTCTTGTTATCTGCAAGCACTTCTGCCATGGAGCAGGGTCTGTGGGGAGCCAGGCACAGGGCAGGAGGGCTCTGGACACCTTCAGCTCCAGCTGCAAAGGTTGCCCAGGGACCCTCAGCACCTGCAGGCACCAGGGGCTCTGCTGCTCGGGGAGGGGCTGATCCAGCAGTGCAGCCCTGGCTGAAATAATGCACTGGAGCTGGGCTGGGAAGCACAGAGCACTCCGAGGAACAGTGAAGGGACAGAGCTGTGGCACTCCTGGGCAATAGAGCCAGGACACTGCTGCCCATGGGGACACCACAGCTGTCACCAGAGGCCACACACGGCCTTCAGGGGCTGTGCTGGCTGGGCTCTGGCCACCACATGCTCACACATAATTCCTGACCTCAAGTCGAAAATATAATTCTTTCTGCCACATCTGACATTTAGCTGTACAGCGATCCTTGCCAGGAAATTGCCATCGTTTCAGTTCTGCTCCCAGCTACCCTTCTGATTTATATTTTTGTTTTTATCCAATTTTTCTGACTTGTTTTGGTAGGGTGGACAAAATGTTCTCACTCAAGACAGATGACAGTTTGCCGATAAGAGGAGCAACTTATCACCAACAGCTCCGATTCTTTCTCAAATGCTTAGTCTGTTGGAACAGCTTTAAAGCCTAATGTGATATCACAGGTTAGCCCCAAATCTGCTTCCCCTCCTGTATTTCATACTTTATAGCTCTGAGCATCACTCCTTTTAAAACAAAACACTTCAATCTTTTTTCAGCTCATTATGGCTTTCCTTCCACTTTTTTTTTTATTTTTTACTTCCCTCTTCTTAATTTAACTATTTTAAAAATTCTTTGGGCATGGCAAATAAAATAAACACCAGAGATGAGTGACCTCTTGGAAGCTTGGTGTCCTTGAGTCTAACTTTAGAAATCATTTGTCACAGGCACAGAAATGTGCACTGCAATCAGAATTAGCTGCCAGAATTTTTTTTTTTTTTCAAACAATGATATTGTAATTTGAGTGACATTCTTGATAATAGTTCAGGTTCTGCAGACTTCTCCCCATGCCCCAGCAAACCATGCACTAAAAAATAAAACTTCTGTCTTATTCTGATTTTTATTGTTGTTGTTATTTATCATCTGGAAAATAAATGAGAGGAAAAAGAGAGACAAGGAAGTTGAACAGCTTTGAGCTCTGGAGGTAAGCCCAGTAGGCTAACAGGGTATTATACAGTTGGGTTTAGTTCAGCAAAAAACAGGACATTCTATGAGAACTAGGTGAATAATTTGCAATAAGTAATTTGGGACATAAAAATCCAGGTTATTTCAAAACATGCAGCTCTAGGGGGTGAAATGCCCTCTTCTGCTCGTGGCTGGCATGCCAGCAAAGCACAGCGTGCTCTGATCAGGGCTTTCACCGCTTGGAATTGCAGATTTTGTAGCAAAATTACTTTTTATCTGCAAATGTGTAATTCCTACATGAATTTTTATCACTCTTGCTCGGGCTGCACAGGACAAGGGATGCACTGGAGTTTGTGGAGGGATCAGCCCCTGGCCACAGGTCCTGTATGGATCCAGGAGCAGCTCCATTGGATTGCTCCCTCTGCCCTGCATTAAATAGTTTCAATTTTTATTGAAACTATTACAATTGAATTATTATATATTATTTGACACTATTATATATTATTTTAACCCCCAGTCGCTGAAACCACCATCTCTTGAGTCTGCAAGAGATCCCTGCTGGGTGCTCATCACCTGCAGGGCAGCACCAAGGGACAGGGGACACCACCCTCCTTGGCTTCAGGGTCAGTCACTGCACACAGAAAATCCTTTTGGATTTTCACTGCACCTGAAATCCTTCTGGGAGCTCCTGCTCCCATCCAGAGCAGTTGTGGGTGGGTTTGCATCACCCCAGGGTACTCGGGGTGGGAAGAGCAATTCCTGATCCCTGCATTTGGATTATGGATGAGAACTCTACAGGGGACTCCCTTGAATTGATACATCTTTTGTGAAAAGCCTCTGGATTTGTAGCATTATGTGAGAGCAGGAGAAAGACTCGATGTGCTGAAATTAGGGTTGCTGGAGCTGCTGCACGGTGGTTGTTCAGGGTCAGGTCTCTTGGAGGATTTTGAAATTTTGAAAGATGTTTTTGGGAGCTCAAAACAGAGGTGCCAGCCTGCCTGCCGAGTCACATCACTGCAGACCCCTCTGACGTGGGGCTGGCAGGAAGGTGTCTCATGAAATGTGAATTTACCTGTCCCCTCTGAGGGCACAGTGCCAGGGGAGGGCTCATTCCTCACATGTGCCACCATGCATCCCCAGAGCAGCTGCACCTGAGCAGCATTAACCTCTCCCAAAGGGATTCCCCAGCTGTGCCCTGCACCATGTGGAGCATCCCAGAAGGCACAGAATCCATGGATCCTGCCACAGCAGGGACCTCGCCAGCCCACTGCAGCCCTGCATAACACCAGCAAACCTCTGCCAAGGTCAAACCTCCTCCATGCAGAACAATGGAGCCTCCTGGGACCCCTAAGACTGAGAAAGTTTGAAATTCAGCTCTAAAAATGTGTACAGCCAACAAGGTGCCTCCTTGACACCTGGTTGTTACCTGGAAATAGGACATGGGGGGTCTTACAAGGGCTTCATTTTCCCTGTGCTTGAACCCCCCCAGTGCTGGCAGCTCCCCCTGCAATTTCCTGAGCCCTGAACGTGCAGAGGGAATTGCAGGAGACACTTCCACATCTCTGTGTGATGGAGTTACCCTCCTTCCACTAAATAAATGCCCACATGTGCACTTCTAGCCTGTATCTGAACAGGAGGCACTATGTGCCTGACTCTTTCAATTTTTCATCCTCCTGGAGGAAAAATATGATAGGAAAAGCCTAAAAATTAAAAAAAGACAGAGTGAACAGCTATACCTAACACCTTTTTCAGCACAATCCACCCAATTATTTTCCTTTCTCTGGCTATTTTAGTTTTAAAGCTTCCTCCAAATGTAGGTCCCAGGTCAGCAGGGCATTAAGGCACCCCTGAAGTACTTTGACTTTAAAACATATCTCATGGAAAGGACACTAATCATCTCTTGCATCTTTAACTAAAGATACAGCATTTTATCTGGGATCCTGAGTGTGCCTATAAATATCAGGCAGGGAAATGCTCGATCCATTACAGAAACGAGTAACCTAAATCATGGAGCAGGCTGGGGCTCAGCCAGGGTTAAACTTTGTGCTGGGAGGGAGCTGGACCAAAATCTGTGCATGGCAGGATGTCCAGGTGACACTACAGTGCCAATAGCACAGAAAGCTGTTCCTATAAAGATGTCCAGAATAATTCCATCTTCTCCAGGTTGTCTCACAGCCCCATGGACATCTCGGGTGAGAGGTACCAGTGAGAGGTGATGGCTGATCCAGAGGTGTGAGGGCAGAGGACACATCTGGAGGAGACCCTTCAGAAAACAAGATGGGCAAAAGCCTCTTTCTCATCCCATCTGTTGGTGGTGGTGCTGGATGAGTGACCATAGTGAAGAGAAAGCAGGTGATCTGTTTGCATTGCACTGTACCTAGATCACAGGTGTACAGCTCCTGAAATACAGCTAAATCCAAAACTCCATGGCATTTCCAACCTTTTAATTTTGGCTGGCATTTTCCTGCTTTTTATTAGCTTAAAACCAAATTTTTTTCAAGGCGCTGCTCCCCCAGAGAAGGAAAACCTCTATTAGAGCCCCAAATCAGCCTTTTGTGAAGCAGAGTGGGCTGTGGGTTGGGCTGAACATATTTCCCTTCTTTGTCCAGCACAGCTGAGGTCCCTCTGCACCCCAGGGCAGATGCTCACCTGCAAAGGCTGTTCCCAGGAATGTGCTGGCAGGGACAATGCCAGCCCATGCAGCAGGAACACTGCTGCATGTGTTATTAGAGTCATTTGTTGTGGTTAGTGAGCAAAACCACCCAAGCTCATTTCATTTCCATTAGAGGAAGGGGAAAAAAAAGGGAATAGAATAACTCACTTCGAGGTAATTTGCTGGGGATTTTGTGTATGATCAAGAGGGTTGTAAAAAGTGGGAATACTTGCAAAAGTTTGATATGGCTCTTGAGAGGAATGTATCACAAAGTTATCAAACATGGATAAAGTGAGACCAAAGTAGGCGGTTTCAATGCATTTTGCCTGTCTACAGATCACAAACTGCCCCACACTGATCTGCCCAGCCCACAGCTGTTTTTCTGGATAGTTTGATGAATTTTTGGTGAAATCTCACAGGAATGTCACTGCATTGGCTGGCAGCTCCTTGGGCAAGGATTGGACCCTGAGGTTTGGCACATGCAGGGTGTGATCCTGCTTTGTGATCAGCCACCACATCTGATCTGCCACAGATTCTGGTTCTTTTCTCTGTTCCCCACATCTCTGGGGAAGTGAGAGGAGTCCCACAGTGGGCAAGGGCCCGTCCCATGGCACACAGAGCACAAGGAGTCTCTCCAAACATGGACAAAAAATTCCAAACCACCACCAAAAGACAGCCCATAAAGCACTGGCTGTTCTTAGAGGCGAACTGGAGATTTCTCCTGCTAATTATAAAAATGGCAGACAAAACCCTGCACGATATGATTTCTTACATTAAACAAATTTTATGGTGGTGAAGACTTTTAGTGGCACTATTTGCAGACCTGGCCTTTCGCCAGCTCGCTGTCATTAATTCCGCCGATCTTAAGTATCAGCTGCACTTATTCCAAGGGGCTATAAATAAACCCCTGAAACCTATTAAAGGAGCCAGCTACCTCGGGCTGTTTGTCAAGCCTGGACAGACTGACATGGGCAGTGTTCAGGCAGCTCTGGCCAGTGCTAAGGATGTCTGGGTTCAGGTCTTTCACATGCTCACAGATTTATCTTTCACTTTGCTGGGCACTTTTTTATTAAAAGAAAACCTCACTCTAGGCAGGCTGGTTCAGTGCTGGTTCTGTTAGGGCTGGGCAAATCCTTGACCACATGCCTGAAGCATGGAACTGTTTGAACTTTGCTAGCTGAAAGGGTTAAAAATGAATGGTAGCTTGGGAAAGGAGAAGTGGAGCTGATGTTTTATAAGACAATGAGGTATTTTAATGTAAGATACAGAGAATTCACCACTCCCAGAATATTTATGTCATACTTGCACTCAGGGTTGTCACCATCCTGTCTCTGCTCTGGGATTTGCCAGGTAAAAATCCAGGCTCTAGGTGTCCCCCACCACCCTGAGGAGCCCATGGGCTGCAGGCAGGATGTTCCAGGATGCAGCAGCCACGCTCTGCCTCTCTGGTGCAGCTCCTATGAAAAATGGGTGGCAGTACTAATGTGTGCTTAATGACCCATGGTGCAGAAATGACTACGATGCAGGAATTAAATTTACAATCTACTTCTTTTTTTCTTTTCTTTTTTTTCTTTTTCTTTTTTTTTTTTCATTCCCTTGAAACCTTGAATCCAAAGTTCCTAATCAGAGAAGTCCATGTAAGTGCCTCTGTGCTCCCAGGCAGGGCAGGTGACTGCAGGCAGCTGCAGGATTAGAGCTGGGTGCTGTCACCGTGCCAGGCGTGACACGGGGCTGCTTCAGTGGCAGGGTAAATTGATGACACAATCTCAGGAGAGCTCACTAGTTGATGCCAGGCTTATTTTTGTAAGTGCAAACTAATGAAATTTAGAGTTTTAATAAAAAAAAAAAAAAAAAGGAAAGAAAAAAGTGGAAGCTACAATTTATAAATGGAATTCATAATGGAGCAGAGTGCCAATTGCATTAAGGAAACGAGCAGTTCAGGCTTTTACCCAGAGGAGCCCCCAGGTTTTTTTTTGAAAGAGGCAAGGAGTTCCAGTTTGTCCCAGTGAAGCTCCTGGCTCCACACTGGCCATCTGTCCTGGGCTCAAACAGGAGGAAACACCATGAGGGGTTTGAGATGATGCTTGTCCTGGAGCAGGCACCAACCTCTACTACAAATCACTGATCCCATTCCCATACCACTCAGCCAGGGTGGACCTTACTCTTCATGTTCTGAATTTGAAAAGTTAACAACAAAATTGTTTAAAAGGCAGTGAAAGGGATGAAAATGTAGTTAAAGGGGTGGAAATGTAACCATAAACCCACAGCAGAGGCATCTCACAAAATGAAGGTGAGTATCCAGGAGGAGATAAAAAGACACGTCCCAAAAGGAAGGGTGTGCAGTTCAGAGCAGCCAGGAGGCTTTTTGTAGCTTTTATATTTTAGAGACTTTCTGCTCTCTTCTCCTGTGCTTCACCATCTCTCTACTCACAGATTTGGCCCTAAATACTCTGATGGATTGAAGAAGATGGAGGGGGCTATTTTCAAGAATGGGAATAGGCACATCCTCAGGCTCAGAGCCTGGTTATGGCCAATCTAGACAGCTGCTGTAGTTTGGTTTTTTCTAAGAAAAATGATTCTGATCCTATGAGTCTATGGCTCTATGATTCTGGGATTCTGTGTCATGGAGTCAACACAGCTTGACCTGAGCTGGATTCAAGCCAACACAACATTGGAGCACACACCAAAGGCAGAAGATGAGGAGGGGAGAGGAAACTTTCAGATCTCCAGCCACTTGTGCAGTGGCCCAAGCAAAATTCTTCCTCTCTCTCTTGGCTTTGCATTTACAAAACCTCTGGAAATCCTCTGGGGGCCAAAAGGCAAGTGAGATTTTACCCCAAATGTGATGTTTCCACGGAAGCCAAGTAAAAGCACTTCTGAGGGCTTGGGGAAAGGTTTCAGCAGCTTGAGCTGAACATGGGAAGTGGCTGCCAGAAGAAATTGTGAGGCTGGGGACTGTCAGCAGCAGACTCATGACAGATTGTTCCTTGTGTCACCCTGCATCCTCTGCCGTGGTGACCCTGGAACCTGTGCTGTGACTGTGGCTGGGCTGAGGTTTTCCCTTCTGCTGTGCCAGCTGTTTGGGCTGATGTCCTTTCTGGAAGGAAGAAACTTGTAGTGGAGGAGCAGGAACAGGCACTGGCGAATGTGAAGAAGCACAGAAATGTTTCAGCATCCATTCCTATCCCTTGCCCAAGTAAGAAATGAAGCTGTGGAGAAAACAGCTAATGAACACACCTTCACATTAATTGGCTGTACAGCAGAGTCTGAGCAATACGAAAAACTGGGAACGACTAATTTATGAGGACAGATTCTTTCTGGAGAGTATGACTTAAACTTGGGGAGAAAATCCATGTGCCTGGAATATTAAAATCAATAGTTTTAACCTATTTAGAACGAATTGAGTGGGCAAAGAAGGCACAGGAGGCATAATCAATACCAGAAGTGACATTGTTGTGTTCTAGTGAGCACCACTAGGAACTGAAGAGAAAGTGACCTCAAATCCCAATAAAAACCAAAAGAAGGCATTTCTCCAGACCATCAACTCTCATTGGAAAATAGGGATTACTCACTTAGTCACATACCTGTAATATTTAAGAAAATTTCCCTGCATTGTCATGGGGAGCTTCAACTCAAATGATGTGAGCTGAAGAGGTCACAGTGCTGGTTTTGGGATTTTCTAAATGTCCTAGAAGAATGTTTCCTTACCAAAACCAGGAGGATCCTTGACAGGATCATCCTGACAGCTGCAGGACTGTTTACAGACCCAGAAACTGGCTACAGCCAGCACAGAGGTGACCCTGTTTCCATCATACACGCAGGGCACAGACAGGAAAGCCTGAGCTGACAGTGGGTCCCTGTGCTTTTCAGTGCTGTGAGCCAGGTCAACTGGAGGATTTTAAACAGAAAACGTGAGTGAAACTTAGCAACTCCTTGTTTAAAGAAGCTCTGGCTTCTAGGAAATCTAGCAAAATCTCAGAGTTGGGAAAGAGAAGGTTATTCTGGCTGAAAAATGAAGCTCAAAGGACAGTGAAAGTAGGTAAACTCCCAGGAAGAAGGAAGAGAAAGTGAATAATAATGAACATAAACCAGCCCCAAGCAGAAGGCTGTCAGGTGAAACCTGTGGCTAGCAGAGCTGAGGGCAACAGGGATGTGCTCTTTAGATAGAAGAGACTCAAAGTAGTTGTCTAGACAGAATAGCAGACATGAAAAAAAGAATACATAAAAGGCAGACACTAAATATTTAATTTCTCTATTTCGGGGGAAAAAAAAGCTGAGTGAAATAGCCATGTAATATGATGATTTGGAATATCTTCTGCTCCAACTCAGGATGTTAAACAGCTGTTACTACAGCTAGAGGAGTTTTTTTCATCGGCAGTTCCCAATATTCAGTGCCTGAGAGTTTTAAAATTTGTCCCAGGAGCGCCCTGGGCCGGCACAGAGCTTTCCAGAAGACTGAAGCAGTGTTGACTTTGAGCCAACAAATAAATGTCGATGAGGAGGATGACTTGCGTAATTATAAATCTGATTGTTTGATGTTGATTTTGTGGAAAAAAAATAATGGAAGAGCTGATAAGGGACTTGATTAATAACAATTTAAGGAGAATAACTAATTACAATCAACATGAGTTAATGGAAAATAGATCTTATTAAATGAAATTGATATAATTTTTCAAGAATGTGATTATGGATTTGATTGATTTAGTACATTTCATCAACACTGTTACGTTTGACTTCAGCGAGGCATTTAACTTAATGTTGTCTCATTTATTAGGAAGCTAAAACAATGTAAAATCAACACAGCCCGTGCTAAACAGAGGAGAACCCTGGTGATAGGTTTAGACATATCTGAGGAGCATCCCAAGCTGCTGCCTCTCTGTTCATCACTTTTAGCAAACGGTAGAAAATCAAAGCTCATTACAAATCAAAGTTTGCTGATGAGATTTGGAGTCAGACCGTGGCTGGGATGTGGCAGGACTCTCTCAGACCTGCACTGCTCCTGAAGCAGAGGGAAGTGAGCTCCAGTTGCTTTAACACAAAGCTGCACTTCCAGGAATCAGGATTTCACCGCAGGGAGGAGGGATCCTCTTACACAGCGCTGGAAACCTGATAAAGCAGTGGAGTGAAATATCTCTGGTGTAACACCTAATGGGACACTGCAGCTATTTCTGGTGCCTGTGACTCCACAAGGATGGTGATGAACGGGAGAGGGCACACGGGAATGACTGAAGCGTCACAAAACATGCCTTATAGTGACAGACTCAAGGACCCCAATGTGCTTAGCTTAACAAAGGGAAGGTTAAGAGATGGTTTAATGACAATCCAGATGTATTCAGACAGGGTACAGGGATGCAGAGAGGGAGAGCCCTTCAATCTAACAGACAGAGTGATAAAAAGAGCTGGTGTCTGGAAGCTGACGCTGTTAAATTCCATCTGGGAAGTGTGTGCTTTATGTTTGGCAGAAGTAACACCAGAACAACTTCCCAACAGATGGTTTCATCATCATTGGCCATTTCAAACTCATGTTGGTTTTTTTCCTTTTTCTTTTTTTAAAGCCATACCCTGGATCCAGCAAAGATCACTGTGAATCAACACACAGGCACCCACACTGCATGAATGGGATGGGTCTTTTTGGGGTTTTAATCTTCCTAATAATGAGTATTTAAGCCATCATCCTCAAGCACTGAGTGGAACCATTCCCTTTTCCCAGAGTTATTGGTCTGGCCTTGGTGGGCACTCATGCATACACCTCAGTCCTATTGGTACTTCATCTTTGCCAGTGGAGAAGTTGGAAAAGTCCTCTAAAACCCCATAAAATGAGCCCAGCCTACATCACTCTGCTATAAAAAACCCCAAAATGCAGTGCCAAAGAGAGCAGTTCAAAACTCAAAGTACATGAAGAACGTGCATTCCAGTGGTTCAGTAAAATCCTGCTGATCCCCATCTGCTGCTGTAGCTTGATGGACTTTTCAGGGAAATGACACATCTGTGTTCCTCAAGAGTTGCTAAGATTGTGAGTGGAAAAGGTGTAGTTTCATAACAGACTGGTCTATACCCAGGAAAACACAGAATGAGAGAGTGCTGCAATCTTGGGGACTTTCTGCAGGAGCTCCATCATAAATCTGTTCTCTGGTTTGGAAGCTGCTGAAATTTCTCCTTCCATGGAAATTGTTCAGCAGAAGTCCCAGATACAGACCCCTCAATCAGGAAACTCCAGGAGCCATGTATGGACTTCTCTTGGGACTGGTCTGCAAGACCCAGCTGATGTCTTACTGTGCATCCAGATGTACTTGGGGACCAAACTGGTATAAATATATATATATATGTAACTTTTTCCCTTTGGGTACTATGCCATTATTTCTGTTTTAAGTTCAGTAAACAGTGTCACAAAAAAAAGTTTTCCTTCTAAAGAAATACTGTGATTAGTAGAAGTGATTAGATAAGAACTGATATCCAAAGCTGGACAACTAAAGTTGTTTCATAATTGATTTCTATATACAGGACTTTATCTTCTGGTGAGGTCTTTACCTTTAAAAGCAGGTCTGTACCTTATAGAAAGGATAGAAAAGAGAGGTCATTTGTTATCTTATCTTGTAATGAGATCAGCAAAGAAAGACTTTTAAGGCCCTCCACAGTTTATTCATGGTATCAGTGTGGTTCTTCAATTGCAGAATCAATCCAGATGTAAATTGGGATGCTGGGACCTTGTCTCTTCCCTTCTGCCCACATCAAGGAGCATCTGGGACCATGTCTGGGGGTTCTGAGCTGTGCTGGAATTACCTCTGGCATGATCCAAGCCATTGCTGCTGTCCCCTCCACCTGCTACCTCTCTGCTGCTGTCACCACAATTGATAATCCAGATTATCAGTGAGTGGGGAAGAGGCAGCACTGCAGGATGTTGCCTACCACAGTCACTAATCCCCCTCCACACACACACACCTTTGTGCCTCCTGCTCAGGGCAGAGGCCATCACCCAGAAACTTCTTCAGTAGTTTCAATTCATCTGCCAGAGCCCTTTGCTCCTAGAGCCATTTAATCCAGTTCCTTTTTAGCCAGCCAATAAAATTTTCACTGATATCAGGTTTTGGTCCAAGAACAGTGCAGATCCTTTTGAACTGAACATCTTAAGCACAACACTTACATTTTGTCAGAAAAAAGCCTGAACCAGCAGAAACTCTTTTAAAGCCAGGGCAGCATCATTACCATAGAGGCAAACACTAATTTAATGTGGTTCACAGTAACAACACACCATTTATTTAAATACTTCACCCTTTAATTTATTCAGCATTTTATATTGAAGAGTATTTTCATTAGGATTCCTCTGCAAAACCGAAGAAGGCATTAAATCATTTAATATACTGACAACTCGCTTAATTTATTTAAGCACAGGAGTCTAATTCAAAAAAGGCAGACCTTATACAGAGCCCTGTCTTTACAGCCCTGGAATACAGGGGCCTATTAATTTCAGGGTAGTGCGTTACATGAATTTATTTTGAGATCCCAGTACGTGTTCTCCTTTGGTCAGCAGTGGGGCTGTGGGGCTGCACCTGCCAGGGCTGCCTTGAGGAATTCCTCCCAGTGCACACCAGTCCCACCCCATGCCTTTTGCTTCTGCTGATGCTGGTGAGCATCCAGCCCTTTGCCTTTGTCACCTGGCTGGGTTTGATCCTTGATGTGCCCCAGAGTGACCAGCACGGCTGGAGCAGCAGAGGGCAGCTGGGAAACAGAGGCAAATCAGCAACAACTGGGGTCATCAATGATGTCTGCAGTTTAACTCTCTTTAAATGGCATTCAGAGCACTTGGTAAAGTCTGGGGGATCCACTGCAATGTACCCCTGACTCGGCTGATATTAATTATTATTAAATTATTGAATTAACCAGAGACAGTTCTGTGGTGAGGCCCCTCCAGCCCTGCCCTGAAGGTGCTGAGCAGCCTCAGGACTGTCCACAGTTGTCACATCAAAGCTCTCACACCCTCCCTGAAGCAAATCCCCCACTTGGTATTCTGGGTGCTCAGCTCCTTGGGCAATCCAGCCCTTGTGGCTTATTACTGATGTCCCCAGATGTCCCATAACAAATGGCACAGAAGAAAATTGTCACCTACGACAAAGCTCTGGGTGATATTGGGGTCCCCAGTGGCTTCTGGTTTGGCTGTTTCTGAGATTGGTGCTGAAGCAGAACCTGGGAAACAATAGCACATTTTCAATAGGATGCACGGGGTGACATTAATAAACATTAGGGGGCTTGATATGATCAGGCAAAAGCAGCACAACGAAATGAGGTACCAGAGGCAGGCTGGAGAGAAGGGGAAGGCACCTGAACAGGGTGTTTAATGACTCGCCTGGCTGCAAAATGCAGCAGAGGGCAAGGCTGGGAGAGAAAACCTTTTAATGAATTCAACATGTGTGCACCCTTTGAAGGCTTAGCTCCCCATTCCCCAGTGGTGTTTGACCCACCTGAAGATATAGATCATACAGAAAATAATAACCAGTAAGTAATAATAATAATAGCAATAATAGGAAGAACAGGACCTTCATCTCCAATTCATATTTATAATCCAGCAAATATCTCACCTAAAGCCACAAGATTTATGGGTTTGCATCTATAATTAATATCCTTCCTTAAGCAGGAAAGGGTATGTTTTCCTACAAATAAATCTGGTGCTCTAGACCTGGATTTTGAAGAATAATATTTAAATCCCCAGCAAGACACAGTTATTGATTGTATAGATGTATACAGCAAAGATACACCATGCACATTTATAGAGATAACATTGTACAGCTAATTTAAAAATAAATACAGTTTCTCTTTTAAATGCAATAGATGAAGCTTAAGCACGAATAAAAGGAGGAAGATGGGGAGATCGACTTAGTGTCTGCTCCAAACTGTCCCTATTTCCCAAAGATTTCATTTGCATCAGGCCCCTTGCTAAAAGCAGGGCTGGTCCTGGGCGCCAAGACACATAAAGGGCTTTGAGACAAAGGTAATCGATTTGGTTTTAGTGTTATGAGGAAAATAAACAGTTAGGCTGATATAACAGTAAAAGGGTCAAACAGGGTCAGGGCTAATGAAGTGACTTACTGCAGGTTGGAATTAAAACACCCTTCCTTTTCTCTATCCTCCCCTCCAGGAATGATCCCTGTAATCCCTGTGTCTCCAAAATCACACCCATGGGTGACAGCAGAGCACCTGCTAAGGGTCATACTTCTGCTTTGGCTGCAGGTTTCCATGTCCAGCAGCACCTGCTGAGCTATGGAAAACTCCAACCTAGGCAAGCCCTGCACTTATCTCCCCATCATGGACCACTGCATATAGGCAGGGAGGCTCAAAAAATCATCCCTCCAGAGCTGAACTGGCCACTGGTGGGTGGAGGATCCCTTAAAGGATCTGTGTTTAGGCTTGGAGCACTGCAGCCTCAGGACTAGCTTGGGTCTTGAGGGACAACCACCTTGCTATCCCTGGATCAACTCCAGCTTGCCCAGCATCTGCTGGCTCTGGTCTGTGCTTAGGAGATGTCCTCAATTTCTGAATATTTTCAGAAACAATCAGGTTTCAAAGGGTTTATTTGTTCTTTTTTTTTTTTTCCTTTTTTTTTTTCCTCAGGGGTTTATTTTTACTTTTGTGAGTTGTAATGAACAATATGGGAAGGTGCTGGGTAAGGAACCAAACCTGGGAAAATACAGCTTCTCTGGAGCAAGCATGGCTATATCTGAAAATATATTGAGAATTACTGGAAATTTAAATGTAGGCACTCAACCAAGGTCAAGGGTGGAAGCATCACCTCACTTAGTGGTGAACTTACCAACAGAGGTAAAGCACTTCTAAAGAGTAAAGACATGAACAGAGCCCAGATGCTTGCATTTATACTGTCCTAAGGCATATAACACTCCCATTTAATGGAGATTTTAGTTACTCATGTTTAAATACTATTCATCAATTTTTTTTTTAAAGCCTTTGTGCACTCAGTCATTTAAGGAGCTCATCAGTGAGTGCATGTGAGAGCCTCATTCAAACCTCATGGGGAAAGAGCTTCTCCCAGATTACAGCTCCCAGAAGGCAGATTATACCCAGGAGAAGGAAGGAATTGGCCATAATACTTGTATGATGCCACAAAGGGGTGGGGAGCCCCCAGGCAGGCTGGCTGCACCCTGCTTTGGGAAGTCAGCTCCATCACTCATGGATCAGAGCTGGTCCTTCCCCTAAAGGTTACTTTCAAGTGTCACAAAGCCTCTGTGGAAGGAGGGAAAAGAAAAAGCAAAAGAAACCTCCTGGCAAGCAGTGTGCTTCTCCAAAACCTAGTGACCATGGAGAAGCTTTCCCTACAGACCTGCTGTCCAGTGAACACCCTGATGATTTTTATCTCTGTGAAGAACATGGGCTGTGGGTGCCCAGACACTGCTCTTCTCTGCAGCTCTGAAAGGGGAAGAAATTCATGGCTGGTGCTCTTCAAGGCCAAGTACCAGTGGCACAGGGGCTCGGGAAGCTGCAACAGTGTGGGGTACTCAGCCAAGGCAGAGCTTTGCTGCAACTTGGTTTTCATGATTTAGCATTCCTGCTGTAAATAATTGATACTAATGTAAGTGAGATAAGAGACAGACTGTCTGTGGGCTGCGAGGAAGTGGATCCTGGTGACATCCACCTGGAAATGTGCTTGCGGATTTGTCTGAAATAAAAACGTTGAAAAGCCAAACACAATGTCCAAGAGGCAGGGAGGGAGCAGGGATGGGAAGGTAATCAGTGATCAGCTCCGAGCACTTTCATCTCTCTAAGAAAAAGCTACCACTAATAATTTCCTTAAAAAGAGAATTCCTGCACTAACTAGCACTTCCTCTCTCCCTGAACATGGCTCTCACACTATCCAGAAGCTGTGTTCCTGCACTTCCAGAGAGCTGGGTGGGTGTTAGCACAATTTAAGGAATTAAAATGTCATTAAGGGGGTGCGTGGAGCACACCCTTCCTTGTCGGACACCATGCCAGCAGGAAAATGCCAGTGAGCTCAGCATATCTGATGCCTTTGGCTTAGGTTATCTACAACCAGCTGAGTATCAGGAAGGAGCTCTCCTGAATCTCAGCCTTTGAAACTGGAGAAGGCAAAATTATATCTCTGGTCCTGCGAGGGCGGCCATGAGACGGGCGATGGAGACAATCCTGCTGGGTGGGGAAGGGGAGATTTCCCTGCTGGGACCCTTGTAACCCAGCACATCCCCAGGACCATTACACCATATCCATTTCAAAATCCTGATTTGGAGGCTGCTATTGGCATTTCACATCCTCTGAGGAGTCTGTGCCCGGCGGCAAACCGACATTCACTTCCCCCCACATGACATAATGCCTGTTTTCATCCTATCTAGTGGATGTTAAAAAAGATAATGTCAGCTGAAAAAAAAATGACATCACTATTGAGCCACTTTACAGCTCTCTGCTTCTCTCTCTCCATCTTGACATCCCAACTGTGTTACCTGTTGCTCATCAGCTCAAGGACCTTCTTGTGGCCACTGCACAAGGTACGTGTGCCTGATGGTTTTAACTTGCTGGCAAGTTGCTGGTTTTAATTTGCAGTTCCTTAATTTTAAACTATTTTTTGGTAAACATAGAGGAGGTCCCTCATGTCCTCTGTCTCCCATGCCTCCAGCAGGCAGTGTGTTGTAATCCTCTCCTGAAGGCCATGCCTTTACACATCATCTGGTAAGCACATATTCAGGCTCTAAATTTGTTTTAAAATACACTTCTTAACCTAGAGATTTCATGCAGAAAGGCAAAGGAAAAAAGCTGCTTTGGAAATGTTAGGAAGGAGCAGCATTGACTCATCAGTGATATGAATGGGGAAAGCCAGAGGGACCTTCTCATCTCTAATGTGATTTTATGATTCAGTGAATAATGCATATTAGCATAATACTAACTAAAAAAATCCATACTCATCATAGAATCACAGCTATCAACATTATCCTATTATTAATTATTAACATTTACACTATCAATCAGCCCCTGGCTGACTGATAGCTTAAAATCTTGCATAAAGATTGTTACAACAATAGCCACAGTAATCACGTAATGTGCTTCACAGTCGGGTCGTCATATCCTCATCTATAAAGCTTTTTACTAATGCACTTTACAACATATCTTACAGTACATGGATGAAGAATGTGGCTGTACCCAGTAATAATTCCATTAATTATGAATAAAGCATTTACAAATGACATCCTTATTTAAAATTAGTGATGAACACATTTTGGTTTAATGCAGATGCACTGTGTAATTTGTAATTGGATAAAAAGCAATGCTGGCAGCATGGGGTAGGGAAAAAGGGCCAAGATCTTATGATCTTTGCATCAGCAAGGAAAGGGGGAAAAAAACAGTGGAGAAAATGACTGACAAACAACAAAACATTGGCACAAAGCTGACCAAATTCCAAGGTGATGGTTGAAAGCAATGATTAAAGGTGCCCTGCAGAGCTGAAAGGGAAAAATCCTTACCCACTGACCTTGCATTGCAGTTGTGTTAATAAAACTCACTCCTATATTAATAAAGTCTATATTTTCATTGCTTTCTCTCATTTCAGTGTTTTCAGCTGGCTGGCAGTTCACCAAGACTCGTTAGCCACATACAGTTTGCCTTTGCAGTACCTTGGTACCGCTTTGTCCTGTAGGCTCTCGGAGATGGCAGAATATTTATTACATACAATATTTCACTGAGGCTACTTACGTCAAGAGGCTATAAATACATTACTCTTCCTAGTTTACTTTAGGGATAAAAAGTGAGTAGCTAAGTTTACAGAGCAGGCTCAGGCTCTATTAATGTGTGGTCTGTTCATTTTCATATAGATCTCAATTGTTTGAAATTATTTTCAAAATTATTCCTGTGAGTGATTCTTGCCTTGCTGATCATTTCCAAGCACTGCTGGTCTACTTGTGCAGTGGTCATATTCAGGTTATTACATGTATTATGGAAGAAAGGTTAATTTAAACTCTTCAAGCCTTTTAGTAATAAAGCTGTGAATATTTATGTGGTCATAGTTTTCTACTAAGAGCCTTGTGCCAAGAACTTCTTATACTGAGGTTCAGCTATTTCAGTGTGTCCCAACTGGGGATGCAAAAATCCCAGCAGCCCACTTCTGGCCACACTGGTATGGAAACAAGAGCTTTGGTGGTGTCAGGAGAAAGTCAGCAAACTCCTTTTAATTTCTTTTTCCCTGAATTTCCCCAGTGTTTATAGCAGTCTGGATCAACAAGGTGCCTGGATAATGCACGGGCCATGGTGTCATGTGTCTCTTAGCACGGAGCCAGAGCTGTGCATGGTGCTGGGTGTGAGGGCAGTGCAAGGTTCTGCAGACTCAGAGAGTCAGAAAAGAGAGACCTGGATACATCACATAAAGTTAAGGGAAAAAATTGCCTCGGGAGGGACCTAGTTTTGGGTTCAGGCAGATCTTTTTGCACATTTTCCAAGGAGATGAGATTGCAAGCCAGAACTAAGCCAGTCAGGAATTCTCTCTGAATTATTTTCACATTCTGTTTTAGTTTTCATCCATGGGTATACTTAGTGCAAAGCATGACACCTGACACGGCCCTTTCCCCATGTTTTCAAGTTAATAAACGTAGTAAAAAATAATACACAGTGTTTATTGCCAGCACTGTCAAGGAGGACACTGTGCATTCCCCCTCTCCTCCCAAACCCAGGCAGTGTAGGAGAGGCTGCTGTAATTACTGGTCTCCTTGTGCAAGACTGCTTTGAAATTCCCAATATTTCTCCAAACCACCAGCAAGTTGGTTTTCAGAGCTGCCTGACAGAGAATTTATTTATTAAGGTCTTAGCTGTTTGCAGCAGTGGCTGGGCAGCAGCAGTTCCGCAGAGTTATCAAAAATCTATTTCCTTGTAGAGTCACAAGCAAAATATCAAACCCCCTTCGAAAAGCCAAGTGCAACATTTACATTTTAATCTCCCTGAACACTTTGGTTTCTGACAAGCTGGGTGTTTTGGTCTGTGTGTTATGGAGAGGAAAGGCAGTGGGGCTGGAGGAGGCAGGTTTATAGCCCTGGGAGGCTGCTCTGAGTGTGTGACGCTGCTGGCGTGGCACAGTGACCTCACTGTGCACAGGGACTGCAAGGTCTGTCACCTTTCAGCACTGCCAGGGCCAGCTGGGAACGAAAAGCAGCCTGGCCCCAAAATCTAGCAGGGCAGGGGCATCAAACACTGAGCTGGGCTGGCAATCACATGTACACATGTCAAAAAGAGGAGCACCAGCCCTGTGCTGTGCCTCTCCTGTCTACCAAAAGCCCAAATGGGGGGTCAGCATGGGCAGTGGCCCCTCATCTGTAGGGGAAAATAGCTCTTATTTCACTGTTTATTCACACCTCTGCCTACAGGTTAATTGGGATGAAGTGGAGGGGCTGGCTGGACCAAAGCTCTACAGTTTGCAGCCTGGTGACAAAAGCAGCTCTGCCTTTGCCTTGTTATCGGGGCTGAGGTCCTGTGCTGCCTCTGTGGAGCCTCTGCAGCAAACCATGAATTATGGATGAAAGGAGAAATCCCAGCCCGGTGCACAGAGGGAATATGCAAAGTGCAGAGCCATCCCCTTTGTGTGTGAGCCTTGCTTTGTGCCAGCTTCACCTGCACCAGGTCCAAAATGCTCCGCTGTGCTTCGGCTCAGGATTCCCTCCTCCCGAGGAATGTGGGCTGTGAAATGGTGTTCATCTCTTTGGAAAGCCTGTCCTTGTGCTTTGTGGGATCTTCCTGAGGGTGCTGTGTGGATAAGCTGTGTGGAATTCATGTGCAGAGGTGCAGGCACCAGGCAGGACCGGTGTCTGGGACCAGCTCGCCCTGGGGAATCTGGCACAGTGCAGATCCCTGCTCCAGGTGAGCTCCTGAGCACATGAACACACATCTGCAGGTGAGGGGATGCAGGAGCTGCCAGCCAGGCTGGCTGTGAGAGCTGAGCCAGGCACAGCCTTTCCACACTCAGAGGAGCCCGCGGGGGATCTGCAGAGTTCCCAACAGAGCTCCCTTCCCTCGAAACAAAGTGTTGGAAAACTGCTTGACAGGCTCTGATTTCAAGATTCTGTGATTTGGGGAAGCTCAGTCTCTCTACTGGTAACTTCTCCTTCAGAGAGAAGATGCCTTTCAGGGGGCATTTTTAAAATGCCTTTTAATTTTTAAATTCTTTAGCTCCTCCCTTGCAAATCCAGCTCTCTGCTTTTGTTCACCATCTAATAATGTGCTTCCACACAGCCATTTCTGAGTGTGCAATATCAACATCTGTGCTAAAACCAAGCAGAAGTTTTTCCCTGAAGCAAAATTTTGCTCTGTATTATTGTTACTTTCTTTTTTCCCTATTTAATGGTTTGCTTGTCTTGGGGCCTCTTCAGCCTCTTATTTCCCAGAAATGAAGGTTCTCTGCCTCTCGCTCCTTGTCAAAGACACCCTGGCAGGCAAGAGCATTGTCACCCTTATTCCCACCTCCTAAAAGCATTTTACTTAGTGCTCACTAAAACTGTGCTGCAGTAAAGCACCTCACTGAACTGGGTGCCTGACATGCAGGAGGTTGGCAGAATTAATTTATTGATGTTTGTACAGCCCTTTGAACTTCTCCTGTTACATAGGTGTCAATAATAATAAAAATAAAAATAAATATTTTAATATTATTTTTATTCTTATTCTGACTTTCCATCATAGCCAATGATGAACATTCCCCTGTGCAGGTATTTAAGTTATTCAGTGGGACATGTTTTGTTCTTAATTTTGATTATTTTAAGAAGTCCTTTAGCACATCAAATAATCTCCCTAGGCAAGGATTTACAGGAAGGTCTTGAGAGCTGTCAGAGTAATGTTTTTCCAGCAGTGAAAAGTCAACCTCCTCTTTGATTTTCATTTCTGTTTTGTCCTAGGTGTAGCTGCAGAGGGTGCTCGGTCACAGCCATCAGGATGGAGGAGATGTGTTGTCAGTTGTTTTATTTTTGATCCCATTTGAATGTGTCAGTCAACTGCCTCAAATCAAAGAAAGTGAGAAGGAGCCTTGAACAGTTGTGATTGAAAACTTCAGACTTACTTTTTTTTCTTATTTTTTATAGACACTAAGTAAATGGTTGGTGAGTTCTTGTGAATCATAACATTTCTAAATATATCAAAGAGGCTTTTTGCCAAGCTGCTGGAGAAGGTGTTGTCTATTCCTATTGACTCCTTTCTCCCCTTCAGATTACTTTTGCATTTAATTTCAAATCATAACACAAAAAATCAGGGACTCTTAACTAGGCTGGCTAAGGCTGTGATTAATGAAAGTGTAATGCAAGCTACTGTACAGCCATTAGAAACCAGTTAGCTAATTAGTGTAATCACAGAGGTGGAAATAATTAAGAGACCATAAAATAGAGGTAACCTAATAACAACATTTTCCTCTGACCCAGAACTGGTGAGAAAAGGATGGTTTGTTAGGTTAGGAACGGAGAGAAGATGGAATGTTCTGTGAGTAATCACTGTCAGGGAGGTCTCAGAGCACAGACAAGTAGAACAGAGCAGATTTTACACCAACATAATCCAGACTGCAGCAGAATCCTCTGGCAATGGTGCTTCACACCTCTGCATCTCTCTCCCATCTTATGCACTGCCACAATTCAGTGACAGACAATCAAGACAGGGTGAGGCAGGAGCAGGCTGCCTTGCTCTTTCTTACTTTGTTCCCTTTCTTCCTTCCCAGGTTATTAGCAAATATAATATTAAAACTAACTTCACCTTGCAGTGCCTGAGTTGACCAGGTTTGGTTTCAGGAAAAGGAGAAATCAGTGTCCTAAGTAGAAAATCCTGTTAGAGGATTCCCTATATTTATAGAGCTCCTCATGTATTTATGTATGCTATTCACTATAGTTTCACAGGATTCTACAGCTGGTTGAAACATCTCATGCTAAGAGGGAAGAGTCTTTCTGGGCAGAGGAGAATGAGGAGTCACTTCCAGAGCTGCTCCCAGGAGATGGGTGCCAAGCAGATGTGTCACCCCTTGAACCATCATCTGCTGCCTTTGCACCCGGGGCAGTACCAGCACACTGGATCCTGAACAACCCCAAAATGTGCCCCAGTGCTCCCCATGCAGCACTGTCCAGGTAAACGAGAGATGTGGGACAATGTGATGGGCTGGATCTCACCCTTGGGGATTAGAAGTGACCTACCCTTGGCTGCTGGGTGAAGCAGCTCCATGGATCAGGCAATAAAAATTCCTAACCTGTAATTTCCCGGCTGGAATGGGTCACCACCATGACCATCTCCATTGGTCCTTAGCATTTCTGCCGAGGTTTGTGTGTGTTCCGTTTGACCTGGGCCTAATGAGCAGAGAAGAGGAGCGGAGCTGCAGACGCACAATCAAGGCTCAGCCGCCGAGGCTGATGAGTCTGCCGAGACTGCTAAGTGGGTCTTCATTAGCTATTCACATGCGGAGAGCAACCTTTATTTATTCTTCTTGCCTAGGTGAATCTATTTTTGAATATCTTCTGTAGTGATCTTGTCTGGGGAGGGTGGCGGGGAGATCGGATGGAGTGCACCACTACTGCCGGTTAACCAGATTATTGTCCTGGAAAAACAGGCTGTGATACCAAGCTGGCAGCAAGCTGCAAAGAAGAAACAATGTGATGCCATTTAGAGAAGGAAGGAATCATTTTCCCCAGTGACATCTCTGGTGGGAGGCAGAACTTTATCTTCTCTTTGCAGCTCAAACGAAGCATTAACTGTGCTTCCATGTTTCCAGCTTGTCTTTCCATTAATTTTTTCTTTTTTTTTTCCTTTATTTTTTTTTCTTTGTGCTGTAGTAGCTTTCCAGGGAGGGTTTGTGGGTGAGTCAGTGGAGCTGCAAGCCCAAGATATCTTGGGTTGGTCCCCAGGCTATCCCAGGTGGGTCCCCAGGCTGTGGCACACATGGTGCTGTTGGAGCCAAATGGATGAGCCTGGGGGTCTGCCGTGAAGAAGGGAAACCTGATTTATGCCTACCAGTCTGGTGGAGAGGAAATTTTGGAGCAGCAGGTCACAGTGAGCCTTGCTCCAGGTGTGCTTTCATCCCCCCAGCTCGGACATGTGGATCACGTCCTGGGACAGTGCCTGGCCCCCGGTAGCACCAGTGCCTTCATGTTTCATGTGAACAAACCCCTTCTCCACACTGGGCACTTAAACGCTCTCCTTTAAGCTTTTCCTCGGGCAGGGCTGGACCGGAAGGGTGCGATCCTGCCGCCCTCACCTGCCTGTGGCTAAGGCTGCCCTCTCCCGACGCGCCGGGATCCCAGGGATGCGCTGGCTGAGCCGGGCCAGCATCCCCTGGCAGCGCCCGGGCTGCTCCCCCTGCACCGTGCCCAGCCCAGCCCCATGAACACAGACCAGCACGGCCTCGGCCATCCCCCGGCCCCATCAACCCCGCCTCTGATGCTGGATCAGCCTGCATCCCCCTCTGGCATCGTGGGGATGCTGCTTGAGCAACCTCCTGCTGATTTCCTCTTTACCTGACCGATCCCAGCCCTTCCAAACCTGCCCAGTACCTTTTTCCTGATTGTTTCATTTTTATAATCTGGTAGTGTAGGTGTGAATCCCGTACTCCTCTGAGTTATCTTTTCCCAGCTGAGGCTGTT
This sequence comes from Toxostoma redivivum, assembly GCA_013397375.1. Lineage (NCBI taxonomy): Eukaryota > Metazoa > Chordata > Aves > Passeriformes > Mimidae > Toxostoma > Toxostoma redivivum. The sequence goes on along the minus strand of VXBI01006779.1, from coordinate 161,921 downwards.
TGTGCTGCAGACTGTGTGGGTGACACCCTCGGGAAAGCCACGTTTAGCAGCACATTGCTCCAGGAAAGTGTTTTTATATGAACAGAGATGTGAGACAAATTCTTGCATCTCTGGGGTTGGCAAACAGCTGATCCATGAGAGATGACTTTTTTTTTCCCCTTGTGATTTTGACCTTATTTGCTGAAAGTGAAACATCATCCAGTCTTCCAGGAAATACCACGAATCTTCTATCTGACATGAGAACATAAATCTTCTGTAAGGGTTCATCCATTCTTCTTCTCAGGTCTCTAAAACCGAGTTGTGGACACTGGAGTGGGAATCTCAGCCTCCTGAATCCAGGGCTGCTGAACCTGAGCCCTTGCACCTCCCCAACCTGGGGAAAACCATCCCCATGGGGCTGGCCCTTACCGAGCTGGTTCTGCATCAGTTCCTCATGGAAAAAGTGGGAGGGATTTGCCTGAATCACCTTGGGCCTCTTAAATTTTTGTGGGAGACATGAAACCCTTCCCCTCCAGCTCTGTGTGTTTGGGTGAAATAAAACACAGCTTACAGCCCAGAGTAACCCACCTTTCCATGCTCCAGCCTCCTCCAGTCACCTCCTAGGAGAGGCTGCTGCACTGCAGAGGTTTTGGGCTCTGCACCCCAGGCTCAGCAGGGCAGCCCCAGCTCACACCTCCGAGAACAGATTTCCTGAGAGGATGCCTGTGGGTCCCTGACCTTGCCTGTGCACCAGCCTTTGCGGGTTTTACCCTCACCCTGCTTTTCGGGGGACCACAGGGGCCTTTCTGAGAAGGCAGTGGAGCAGCTGTGAGGCTCACATGTGGTTATTTGACCATAAGAGGATATTTGTGGGAAGATGTGGCTGCAAAATTTTCCACCTCCCACCCTCCACGTGTGTTTTAGGAGGTTCTTTTGCTCAAGAAGTTTGTGCTTTCACTTTTGCTCCCCCTGGACTGTATCCCTCAAACCTCTTTGCTTCATGGCTCTTTCCCAGAGTAGGGGCATCCCAAACCCCACTGGGCCTGGGGAAGGACTCAGAGCCACCTTTGCACTCTGTTGTGTGTCCCTCTGGACCAGCTCGGTGACATTCCCAACCCCCAGCGTGCTGGGGATTATGGCTTTAACTGAGCCCGTCCGAAGGCTGCACAAAGTGAAAGTTTCTTTTTTTCTGCCTGGACCACTTTTCCTTGTTTTACCACTAGATGGGAGAGTGAGACTGGGCTAACTCAGCTGCTCCTCTCCTTATCCCGGCAGGAATTCCGAGGGGAGAAGAGAACTGAAAGATGCCCGAAGGTCATCCCGCAAATCCTCCCACCTCAGGAAGGGATCGGGTAACTCCCAAAATGTCTACTTGTTGTTTAACCCCAAAATTGCACGGTTAAGGGGCACTAAGGCTTGCCTGGTGCTTTCCCAAAACACCAGGAACCCCGTGGATCCCACTCTGCCCTCCTGGAAGTGGGATTCACTTACACGAAGACTGGATATATTCTTGGGGTGAAACACTCCCTATTTTTTCTCAAATCCACCTGTCCAAGAGCAGAGGGAGATAGGGGAAGCACTTAAAATTCACTCATCCATGCCCCAAACCCTGCTTCCCAGGAATCCAGGTGACCCAGAAAATTGTTTAGAGAGGTTAAAAAGTCACAGAATCACAGAATGATTGGGGCTGGAAGTGACTTTTGAAGATCATCTAGTCCAATACCCAATGGGTAAATATAAATAAAGCAGTATTTTCTCCTCCTTTCCTTCTACAGGATTTTCTTTCTCCTATAGGATTCTTGTGTAAGGATCCTCCCAGTGATACCATTTTCCTGCAGAAAATAAAACTGGGCTGTTGCAATGATTGCATGTACAGGAGGAGAATTCATGCTTTGGTCTGACACCACTCACCTCAGGAACTGCCGTGGGTGAGGGAGGGGACAGCCCCTCATTAATGTCTTAGTAAATTTACTTGAACTGCAGCACTTCCCAGCTCCTGAGACTTCCCAAGGTTATGCTGAGACTGGGTTTATTTGGAAATTATATAGCTGCAGAAGCAGTTTCTCAACCCAATCATATTGTCCAGTTGGACTATTTTTATTATTGTTAGGTTTGGGGCTCTAAAAAGGAACATCTTGCTTCCTGAGATTTTCACAGATTTTGCAAGAAACCTCACAGTAGGCAAATTTTCCAACTGCCTGTGTGACTACATCAGAAGATGTAATTCCTGTAAAGTGGAAATTATCTTTTTGGAGGATTTTACCCTCTGCCCAACCTTCTTAATTTGCAAGTTTTTTAGAAAAGTGACTCATCTTATTTGTTTAATTCCTGGTATAGTTGGGCAATGAGATGAAATAATTCTTGTAACTTCCCTAATTGCAGTATCCTTGTTTCCACCATTGGGGTCTCCTGGCTTTGCCACCACAGAAAACATGTGACATTATCCTGCTAGACAGAAATAACAGCTTCTTTAGAAAACAGACTCTTCATTTTTACTGGATCTATCTACTCTTATTTTCCATAAGCAACAGCCACCCCACCCTGGATGTGCAATGAGGCCACTGAGTCACCATGAAGGAGTGACCAGCTCATTCACCTCCCAAGGGAAGATCAAAAATCCCCTCCAGAGAAAAGAAGAGACATCTTCCTTCAGTAGGTAATTAGAGGTGAAAAAAAAAAGAAGACTAGAGTTATCACGGCCTTATATGAGATAGTGATAGAATTAGCCTCGTGATTTCTTCTCTATGTTTCCATGTTTACAGGGATAATATTTTTCCAAAGTTCAAAGTCTTCCTCTGCAAGGAAACATGTGATGTGCTTTGCAGTCACACCATATTCTGGTGCTATGAACAATTAAAGAAATCAATTTCTGGAGCGATATTTTCTATGTTTATAATCTCTAAACTAATTACAGGACTGGAAAATCGATAGCTATCTGGAAATCTTTCCAATATGGCCAACTAAGCATGCTACAGATCATGCTGGAATATATTCTTCCCAAACACATGCTGCTCCTGACCATCTCCCAGATCCCATGGGTAGATGATATCTGTCAATAAACCTCTGTACCTCATTGCACTGCAATGGCAGCATTTACCAAAATCTGCAGGGGGCATTGGGCTGAGAAAACTGCTGAGAGCTGGAGCAATGCTTGAGCCAGCATTTTAAGTCAATGACAAAAAAAAGTTGAAAGACTGACTTAGTTCAACAGGAACCTAAAAAACGAGAATGAAATAAAGAAATTATAAGACCATGCTTTAGTTATAATGTTTTTTCATCAGGCTTTATTAAAATAAAAAGTAGAACCTTTGGTAACCGAAAATAACCTCCTCCTCAAGTTTCCTACCAAGAGAGAAGCAGCGTTAAATGGGCAGTTTGATGATGATTACACTTCAGAAACACACCTAAAGAGGAAGGGTGTTGCTCTAATGAGCAGATCTCCTCTTGCAGTACAAACACACTGTGTTGACCGTGGCAAATCAGCTGGAAGCAGAGCTCAAACCCTAGTGCTGGTGCTCTCCACACTTCCCACGCACGGCAGGCACTGCCAGGATCCTCTCCAAGATGCTGCCGCCTCCACCGTGCCCTGTGAGAGCTCAGGGTGCTCCTCCTTGCTGTGCTGGAGTTTGTCCTGCTGCTAAATGAGGACAAATATTCCCACTGGACATGGTGCCAGCAGCACAGCAAGTGGGTAAGAGGCACAGACCAGAATGCAGGGGATTTTCCCCACGCTCCCATTTGCACTGCTGCTTGGTACAAGAATGTGATGAAATCTGAGCTGTCACAATGCCACAAAGTGTTTGCTCTGATTTCACATGTTTTTCTCTGATTATTCTTCATAGCTTTTTCCCTCCAGTGAACTGAACAGAGGAAAAGCAGGACTGGGGCACATCTCTGCCCTCACTGCCTGCCCAAGCTGGAGGATTCCCACAGCTCCCCAAGGGGGTGATCCTCATCCTGGATTCCCACAGCTCCCCAAGGTAGTGATCCTCATCCTGGAATCCCTCCTAAATGAGAACTTGGCACGTTGGTTATGCTCAAAGAATTTAAATTCTGGAGCTGAACACGATGCATGCAATGATCTGGATGGTAAATATTGTCACTATTAATTTCTGTTTGCAGTTCTGTAGCAGTCCCACGTGCACCTGAGGAGCTCCTGTGCACATTGGGACAGAGGAAGGAGCCCTTGAGCTGCTGACAGCCTGTCCAGAACAGTGGGGCCAGACCTGAGAGGGGCCCCGGGAGATGATGGCAACAACACCCAGAACACAGCAGTGGTGTGGCTTTGCTAATCTGGGCTGCTTTCTGCCAAAAAGCAACAGTTACAAAAGCATTGCGTTTACCACACCACATCGAAAATTTCCCTTTTAACTGTTAAGGCTGAAAGGTCCTTGGTGGGGACATGGAGCTGCCACGCACTGCTCAGGTCTGCAGGAACACACCAAGCTGCTGCACTTGGCTTCAGTGTGTTTTCCCTTCACAGGATGGTGTCTTTGGACTCTGCTATCGTTCTTGAAATTTTAATGTCATATTTCCTTCAAATAAAACTCAGCTGGAGAACTCACTTCAGTTTCTCTCTTAGGAAAGGAAGGCTGCAGTGTTTGTACATTACCTAAGGGGAAAGATCTGAGAAAGAAGAGCTCAGACCCTTTAGGAATCTTTCAAAGAGAAATCTCCAGCTCTCCCTTACCTCTTTTAAATTTAACACATCACACTTTGCACATGCTGAGCAACAAATTTCCTAATATAGCTTCCCAATAACCCCAGGCCTGGTGGGGCAGTGCCATTGTTTTATAAGGAGGGTGAGAGCAGGACACTCACTCCCCTGGCCAGTGACAACCAGCACCTCAGGGACACCTGAACTCGAGGTTTGCACAGAGATTATGGGGTTTAACAGCCACCAATGCATATGTCACCCATGAATCTGTATAATTTTTCCTTAAACACATGTTCATTCTCATCTCCGTGATGCCTCTGCCACCAGTTGCTCTTGTTTAGTCAGCAGCCACTTTAAACCTCCTAGCTCACCCTTTAATTTACAGGAACCGTTGCTCTTGTAGTAATGAAGGCAGCTCACAGAACTGAGCAGGACAGATTCTGATGGTCCAGTTTGCAAAGACAACAGTGTCTCACAACAGGATAACACAAAGTCTGGTAAAAATCCCAGCAGAGGATTTTCAGAAGTGCTTTTCTCACTGCAAGCCAGCACCAGCAATCTTGAAAAATCCCATTTTTATTTGCTTTTTATTATATGTTTCCTGTAACTTAATTTCTGGCTCAAATTAGACTTATAATAAAAAATCTAAAATATTTTGCAAATAAAAAATCCAGATCTGTTCTTCCTTCCTGGAGATTTGCTGCTTGTTCTGCAACAGGAGATGTGAATCATGGAAGTATTTATAACAGCAATATTAGGAAATGATCATTTGGGCACAAGAAATCCATACGAGACATTATGGCTTTAAATAAATTGTTTGTTGCTATGTTAATTTAATCTTGTAAATACATGCACACTTAACTATATTAAAAATGTAAATGCTCCCAGGCCTGGACTTCACATAGTGAATAAACAACTCCCCTTTTTTGCCTTGTCAGCTCTATGGGTCTTGGAAAAACAAGATTTGATAGGCATTGAAAAGGTTGATGTCTGCACAGATTTAGCCAAAAGATTGTCATGATCATCTCAGGGCCCATGTGGCTCACAGGACTGAACTTGAAGAAACCTCTTTCAACATCTGCTCATGACAGAGGGATTCCAGCTCCAGGAGTGCTTCCAGCCAGCATCTTTCCTTCTGTGGCACTGAATTTGCATTCATTAACCCCAGACTTTTAATGATTTATGGAGATTCATAAAAAATGGCAGCCCAGAGCTGCTGACACTCCCAAAGCTTCTGACAGGAGTACAACACATCATAAATCCATCTCGGTGTGAAATATTGAATGAAAACTTGCAGGCATATCTGCAAGTGTTAGCATGACCCATAAAATAAATGATTGAGGCAAACTAAAATTATCAGTGTGCCCCAAAGCCAAGGAGATAACATATATAATAACAACAGTATAATAATTATAATGTTAGTAATAACACTACTAATAGAGTTACCAGTCTCCTTGTCATTGTTCATTAATGTCACTGCCCTGATAATTCTCAGCTCTGAGGATGGACAGAGGCAGACAGGGCCCCATGCTTTGAAAAACAACCTCAGTGCTTGGGGAAATAAATTTCAGCTTTTCCTATCCCTTAGAACACCTACCTGGGATCTTTGGGATAACAGATCTTTGGGATGAGCCCAGAAATGCTCTGGAGGAGCCTTCTGCCACTCACACAGCAAGGTGTGCATTGGCTCCTGCTAAGCCCCAGGGTTTGAAAAACTGGACTTTAAACAAATATGCCCCTGGGACAGACTCCTTTATATTTACAAGTGAATCAGCAGAGATGGCCAGGCTGATTTGCAGTGCCTGCCCAGCATCTCTTAAAGACTTTAGTAGGAGACAGACTTCCTCCAGGCGACCTCTGTCCTGCCTTGCCACACCTTCTCCCTTGGTTACCTTATCACAGTTGCTATTAGCTCATGCAAATCCACAGCATAAGCTCCTTATCTTTACATCTTCCTCACCCAAGAGGTAACCGACTTCAAGATGCTGAGCAACAACAAAAAAATCATTAAAAACTAAGTAAAATATCACTCTACACCTCTGAGGACAACTTCAGCCAAGGCAGAATGGACTAAAATACATGTGGAGAAGTGAGCTGAGCTGAGGAGCAGGATGCATCCCACTGCAGCCAGAGCCAACAATTCCTCAGCTCTGCACCGTGGAACAGGAAATGTGGGGGGTTCCCCAGCTCAGATGGCTTTGATGTTCTGCTTCACCTTTGCACATCTGTTGTCTTTTGCACCTTGTTTATTTAGAATAAAACGGGTTTGAAACAAGGCCTTATTCGTCAGTGACTGCACAGCACCAGTCAATACAATGCGATACAATACAATACAATACAAGCTTTGTTGTGCAGGAAATTATTTGTATATAATAAAGCAATATCCATTTGTATACATAGAGCAAAGGTTTCCTGGTTTTCCTAGTCACAGCCTGTTGTAAAAAACCAGACTCTCCTACACTTAATTTTACTTTAAAAGCAGATTCAACAGCTCCCAGTTTAACCAAATCCCACAAGAACCCCATCTACCTCCAGCTCCAAGGGGAGCAAGGATGGCACAAAAAGGCAGCACCTTCCAGCTCCATCCTGGAGCCACAGAGGATGAGGAGGAGGCAGTGATGTGAACGGCACATCACCATAACCCAAGATGAGCTCTCATGAGCTGCTGGGTCTGCTTCTGCCTCAGACCCTGCCTCAGCTCTTGGTCCCTTGTGTGTCCCTGAGCTGTGGTAGCAGCTGTGGGAAAGGTGCCACACTGCTGTCCCTGCACTGCTCAGAGAGGGGATGGCAGGGCTCAGCATGGCAGCTGGATGTCAGATGTCTGCTCACATCTTTGCCCTCCTCTGCCTCATGCAGTGTTAGCTGGGTTTTTCCATTACCCAGGTTATCCTGTGCACTCCGGGAAATGGAGTGCTGATTGCACTTCGGGAGCTAAACATGCAGGGCCTGAATTATTTATCTGCGAGCATGCAGAAACGAGCCAAATCCCCAAGTGATGCTGAACAGCTCTTGGAAGAAATGCAAAAGGGGATGCAAGGGCTGCACTGGTGGGCATGAGGAGCTGCATGGTCAGAGCCTCACCTGTGCACATCACATCTGCTGGGACTCTTCCTGCCCAGGTTTGTGTACTGCAGGGTGTGGTGTGCTCAGGTGTGGGTTCTGATCCAGACGCTTTTCTGTGAAACTGCCCAAGAGCCACCTCTGTGCCTCAAACCAACCACTGTGACAGCAAGTCCCCAAAAAGCAAAGCAAAGCGCCCAAAGAAATGTGTTAATGCAAATGCAGGGGGTTTGGAGTGTCCCAGAGCTTTCCTGCCCAGCTCCCTCAACTCTGGAGGGATTGTGCATCCTCTGCAATCACTAACTCAGCCGTGCCCAGCCGGACAGCGCCTGGCACGGTATCGAACCATGCAGATAGTGCCACGATAGCCATGTTTGTGTCCCGGGTTCAGTAATGTCCCTGCACCTGCTCCTGCACTTTCACTTTTACGCCAGCTCAGCCCTAGCAATAGCTGGAGGAGAGACCAAAGTCGTGTCGTGGCTCTCTGCCGCCACAGACACGGATGCAGCTCCTCCAGCACTGTTTCCCCCTCGCTCTGGTGCAGGGATGTATCCCAGAATTTCTCCATGAGCCTGCCGGAGGTGCAGCGAGGCTGAGATACCCCGGACGAGGGTGGGCAGCCCGAGCCTGGGGGCTGCGGGGCTGCAGGTGCGCAAGGCGTCGGGGAATAGGGAAGGTTTGATGTGATGCCTAAATCTTTACCCCTATCCCTGCTCTAATCGCTTACTCCTATCCCTGCTCTCTCTTCACCCCATTCTTCTCGCTCCCCCATCCCTCTCCTCCTCCTCTTCCCACTCTCCCTGCCCTTCCTCTCCCTCTCCCCAGCTCCCATCCCCGTCCCTCTCCCCGCATCCCTCCCGTCCCTCCCTCTCGCTCGCATCCTCTGCCTCTCCCCCGCTTTCTCTTCGGCCTCAGTTTCCCCCATTGGCCCGAACAGCGGCGGCGTTCCCGGCGATTGGAGGAGGTTTCCGTCCGTCAGAGCCCTGCCCGGAGCCCGGCCCCGTTCCGCGCCGGAGCCCCGAGCGGAGGTGGCGGAGCGCGGGCAGCGGCGGCGGCAGGTACCGGGCACCGGGCACCGCAGCGGGCAGGGGGTGCGGGCAGGGATGCGAGAGCGGGGCATGGCCGGGAGAGCCTCCCCAGGCTCGGCAGGAGCCGGCGGGCGGTGCCCACGCGGTGCGGGGGAGCCCCGAGGGCGCGGGGATGGATGGATGTATGGATGGATGGATGGGTGGATGGATGGGCGCGGGGGATGCGGAGCTCCCCGCGGGCTCAGCCCCGCTCTGCGGGGTTTTGGTGGCCACAGCGCGGGGTCCGTGGCGGGAACAGCTCGTGGATGTCACGGGGGGACACTCAGCGAATGGCCCAAGTCGCTGAGGTTTTCCGCTTTGCGAGGATGCTGCAAGGCTGCGTTGCTGCCTGAACTGTATTCGGACTGAATCACCGCGGTTTGGGGTTTCCCTTGCAGCGTGGTCGTGTCTTTCAGAGGAAAATTTAAATCATGCTGAGAAAAGATAGAAGGGAGGGAAAGGTAGTAAAGTGGCACGGCAGGATCCTTACAAGAAAAAAATGTTACGTTAATGATAAATTAGTTCCTGTTTCACGGGAGCAGAACTGAAGTTAGTAGCGGGAAGGATGCTGGGTGGAATCGGAGCTCTTTAGTTACTTGCTCTGTATTACTTTTATGACCCATTTGTTCAGATGATACAAATCAAAAGCTGCTGTAATAAAATCACGTTTTTCAGCTCTGCGAGCCTAAAAAGCACAAGTGGACCTTAATCACATGATTTTGTTGCATTAACATTTTATTACCATTTTACTGGCTGTTTGATTTTACCAGGCAATACACTACAAACCTAAAGTTATCCCTGCCTGGCACCTATTTATTTATTTATTTGTTAGCTCCTACTTTTTATAGTACCACTTGGTTGTAAAAACACACATTAAAATAGCATTTGAGGCAGAAACAAACACAAAGGAGATCTTCAGAAAAGTGTGTCAGAGCGCTTGTGAACGTGAGAAAGGATGAAACTGGGGGGGGAGCGGGTTACTCAAATAATGAAAAGGAAAAAAAAAAGTAGCTATTTATATGCAAAGAGGTCTGGCTTGCAAACTGCCAGAAGTGATCGGAAACTGAAGCAGCAGCTCTGTGCACTGGGCGGGCTGGGGGGGGACAGGTCAGAGCCACCTGCCCTGCCAGGACTCCACCAGAGCCCTGCGGTGAGCGGTGAGCCTGGTCAGGTGTCGCAAGTGCCACCTGAAGCCCTGGGAAGTGGCAACTCCACTGATATTCCCTTAAATTCTCCTGCCCATGGGGCAAACCCGCTCGGTGGCAGTGGCAGAAACCTGAATTGTGACCCTGGGATGAGAGATGAGACTGGGAAGCAGCGATTCCTGCGAGGGTTGGGTGTTCTCGGCCGGTGGAACCAGGAGCTACCTGAGCAAGTACTCGCTCCAAGTCTTTACAGAGATTAGAGATTCAGAGGGGGAAGATGGGATCAGCCACGAACAAAAGAAATACCCACCGGCTTAGGGAGATCAGCATCCAGCTGCTCGGTGCCTCATGACTGCAAACTCCTCCAGGCACTTTTAATCTTTTTTTTTGTGCGTGTCTTTGCGGCACGGAGCATGCTGGGGAGGATCCTGCCCTCCCCTTTGGGACTTTACACCCTGCAGTAGCAGGGAATTGTGGCTCTGTTTGATCTGCTCATTTTGCTCAGTCCACCCCGAAAAGCATCACTGAGCACTTGTTTTGCTTTTCTTTATTTTAATTGTGTGTACCAAGCCCAGACCCCTGCCTTTGCACAGATGAAGTTGCTCATATGCAGGACATCAAACATTCTGCTTTACCATTTGGGTTTTTTTTCTTCCTCACATGGTTCCATGAGGTGCTGTCTGTAAGTTGATTATTCAGAGCCTGGGACATTTGTATCTTGCATAATCACAGTGAATGGTGGAAAAGTTTTGCAAGACTCTGCACCCACGGAACAGAGTTGGCAGCTTTTTGCTGGTGGGTTAGTGAGGTGCTGGGTATTATTTCAGGGGAAAGGTTCCCCCTTTGGATTTTGTGCCTAATGAATTGAGGTTGCTGAGTTAAGGCACCATGAAAGAGTTATCAACCACACACAGGCTGTTCTGGGTGTGAGCAGCCCTGAAATGCATCGGCCTGGGTTTCTTTGGCTGTGCTGAAGGGTGCTGTGCTTCCCCAGCACAGTTAAAAACTGCATTGTCTTGGTCTGGTGAAGGGCTTATCCATGTGCAGAGGAGCAGAATTTGGGAGCTGTATCAGCCCAGAGCATGCCACAGGCAGGATCAAGGGCTTTGTCCCCAGGGCTGGTGGCAGCGTGGCTCTCCCTGCACCTGTGCCCAGCTATCCCAGCCCTCTAGCTCTGGGATCTCCTCTCCTGCAGCCACTCTCCTTTCACGTTTCAAAACTGATTTATTGCTAGACCTCCCTGCCACAGAATTAGTTTTGTTCCATCTTGGCCTTGAGTGACCTCCTGGCGTGCGAGCGCAGGCGGCGGGGCTGGAGAACAAAGAGTTCTGCACGCACAGAGAGGTCAGAGACTTCATCTGCTCCATGGATCCCAGACTGAAGCATCCATCCCACTTCAGCAGATGGGATAAGTGACTGTAGACAAGCACTCAGAGAGGGGCACTAACTTCAGTGGATTTTATGTCAGAGCTCTCTCTAGTACAGAGAGATGCATGTGATGAGGCAGTGAAGTGTTTAATATTAGCAGAGCAGTGTTGTTCTAACCTCAAATCTCTCTTCAGGTTCTACAGTGTTGCTGCTGACAAAAATAGTGTCAATTCCACCTCTAGACTGTAAATGAGCTCGAGCTGTGGGCATATGTTAGCACTGGGAAATACTCTGTTTATTCTGGTTCACCTCGTTCAGCAAAATGCTGAGCCTTTCCAGCAGCTTTTGAAATTCCTGGAGCAGTGAAGTCCCCTTCCTTCTCCTGTGCTATTTCACTGACATCTAACTGAATTTAATTGCTGTTGTTAATGGCATATTGCTGTATGGCATCAATAATCTTCAGTCACTGGAACTCCCAGAGCTTGGCTTGGTTGCTTCCAGAAAAAAAAAATGAAAGGCTGACAAGCTTTGTTTAACTGTGGTGATTTGAAGGAGTTAGGGAGTAATTTTTATGTTGAGAAAGCAAGATCAAGAACTTATTTCCCTAAAAAATACTTTGTTTTTGTAATATTCTGGCTGAAAAAAAAATCCAAGAAAAAGTACTTTTTGTCATTTTTATAGCTTCATATTTTTCAGGTCAGGTCCTTTGGATATCCTCTGGGATAGGAGTTTATTTTTCTAGATGGGATTAAGAGATAAAAAAATATATTTAGATTCTAAAGTTTTGATAAATGGTAGCAACCCATGACACAGAAATAAAAAGTCCCCAAAATATCTAAAGGACTTGAGCTTTTTTTTTTCTCTCATAGCCTCTCCTTGAAAAACTGCATCAATCTTTTTAGCTTGGCGTATTCCAAATAAATCAGATTTGAAATTTTAATTCAATATTCTTTTGCTTTAAAAGCCCTGTAGGAAACAGAATCTCAGCCAGTCAGAGCAGTGATGAGGCTGCTCTGCCTTGCCTGGGCTGGAAGGGTTTGCCCAGGGCAGATGCTGTGGAGCTTTATGTTAGCATAAGAATTCCCAGAAAAAAAGGATTTCCTCAAAGTGCTTTCAGAGCTACTTTATGCTCTCCTTGGATTGCTGAAGTGAATTCAGTCGCTGAGGATTTAGATCTTTGAGCCAGATGTGGGTCTTGGTTATAGCAGAATCAGCCTTTTCTGGAGTCCCTATATAACCCTGAGCAACCTGTGATCCCTTTAGGGTTGCATATTCTCCTCTTATTTGGCAGTAAACTTTGAAAATAATTTAATTCAGAGAAAGTGAATTAAAAGGAGTGAAAAGTAGGTAACCAGGCTGTGATACCTGCCTCAAATATTCTTGTTTTTAAATAATTTAAATTTTGAAATGCTGCCTTTTTTCAAGAGACAATAAATAGAGTTTGCCTACTACCACAAACCAGCCAATTTTTGTTCCCTTGAATTCCCTGTTGCTTTCTTTGAGCAACCTTGAGAGCCCTGCTTGGATGCCTTGTGTGAACAAACACCACCCTGGTTGAGCAGCAATGGACCATCAGGATGATAATTTCTTAAGAAACACAGGTCAAACTCAGTCCTCAGTGATCTCCTTGGGCCAGTGACCAAGACAGGGTTATTCTGCTGTGTCCATTTCTCCTGGTGTGGTACTGTGGGATGTGAGCAGGTCCTCACCGAGGAAAGCAGAAAAGCTCCTGAGCCAGAAATGGAAACCACACTACACTGCTGTGTGGAAGTGGGAATCACTTGAAGGCAGTTTCCAGATTTCCAAGTAAATCCATCCTCCAGCAGCTGCTGTCCAAGGCTGTGATCCCTGGTGCATGAGAAAGGGGAGGGCACAAGGCAGAGAGTGTCTTCCCACTGCTCATGGACAGCAAGCCCCTCCAAATCCAGCAGGTGCTTGGGGCTGACAGTGAGAACATTATATCCCTGTTTATTCCTTTATCTCAGGAAGAAACACCAATTTGGCACCAATTTGCTCCCTGGCAGTTGGAATGAGGTGCTGACCTGGCTGAGCAGTGTCAGATGAAGGATGTGCCAGCCTGCAAAAGGGGCAGCCTGCAGAACCTGTGGTGCTTGCAGGGAGTGTGCACTCACCTCTGTCCTTTAGTGTGGATTTTGATGTGTGTGTGTGGAATTGCTGTTTTATACTGAGCTAGGGTTCTCAGAGAGGCCTCTTAATGCTGAAGGAAATGGCTCAGCATTTTTCCACCTCTCAAAGGAGTCAGTGGAGTCTCACCTCCTCTGATCAGGGAAGATTTTAATTTATTTATTTGGAGGCATCCAGCCATGGGAGAAGCCAGTAGCCACAGACAGCACAGCCAGGATGCACCTGCCCATTTACAATCCTTGTGCTTTGTGGCCATGCTTGAGATTTTCAATGCTTTCTGCATGAGATATTGCTGCACCCTCTGTTGGAGCTTGCAGTACAAGGAGTTGCCATTGGAATGAATCTGAGGTTTCTAAGGGAAGTACCATGCCAGGCTGGCTTCTTCCCACCCATCCTTGGTGGCAGTGGTCAGCAGCCCTGCACACTGCACTGTGCTGATCCCATGCTCTGCCCCTATTCCCCTTTGGGCCTGGGTTCCTGCCCTTCCTTCACCTCATAGCTGCTCTAATTTTTAGTTGTGGTACTGGTCTGGGATTTTGAGTCACAGAATGAAGAGGAGTCATCCCTTTGAAAGCATTCATCATTTCCTCTCGATGATACAAATAGGGATCTGCCCTCTTCAGAGAAATCCCCCAGTATACCACAGCCTGTCAAGATCTAGGGTGTTGCATGAGCAAATGCAAATTATCTGCAAGCTGACATTCTGTTTATCTTAAAAGTATGAAATAAAATGAAGAATGATGCCTGCTTAGCTCATCTTTAGGGGCTGGATGGGGAGTACTTGCTCTCAGGAAACTTAGAGGAAACTGCAGATGCCATGTCAGAAGTCTTATAGCCATGTGAACCTGTGCCAGTGCTGGACCAAATTCCCTGTGCCACATCAGATTTGTGCTGAATGGGTTAATTTTGCACCATCTGGCTTTGTGCTAGATCAAATATTGTTTCTGTTGTGGTAGCCAACATGAGGCCAGAATAAGCTCAGAGTAATATCCTCAGCTAATCCAACAGAAATATGATTATGTACCTGTTCCTTCTCCAGATCATATCTGCAATAATGGGTGATTTAGCAACATAAAACATTACTTGTGGAGACAGGGAAGAAGCCTGAGGGTGGAGCACTTCTGCTGGGAGTGCAGGCTCTGACAGCTGGGGCTGTTCAGCATGGAGAAAATATGGCTGGGGAGGCTTTAGAGTCCCTTCCAGTGCCTAAAGGAAGCTGGACAAGGAATTTTTACATGGAGTGATAAGACAAATGGGAATAGCTTCAAACTGAAAGAAAGTAGTTTTATGTTAGATATTTGGTAGGAATTCTTCCCTGTAAGGATGATGAGACCGTGGTACAGGTCACCCAGGGAAGCTGTGAGTGCCCCATCCCTGGAATTATCCAAGGCCAGGTTGGATGAGGCTTGGAGCAGCCTGGAATAGTGGAAGGTGTCCCTACTCATGGGCAAGAGCTGAAGTCTCTGAGGTCCCTTCACATCCAAGCCATTCTGTGATTCTGTGAGGGCTGTGGGTAACCTGAATGTGATGATCTCCTTGCACTTGGCAACAGAGACACAATAGCAATGTCTAACTCAGATTAGGTACTTAGCTTTAAACAAGTCATTGTAGACAAAAAATTGCAGTCCTAGTGCAGAATGGCTTCCTAGGGAGTCACCTGAGACACAGAAATGGAGGTGATTTAACTTTGCATTTTGCACGCCGCAGTGACCTCCAAGGTGCTAATCTGAGGTTAACCAAAGCAGAACAGCTGGAGTTCTACTGCATTTTGAAGTATTGCACA
This sequence comes from Toxostoma redivivum, assembly GCA_013397375.1. Lineage (NCBI taxonomy): Eukaryota > Metazoa > Chordata > Aves > Passeriformes > Mimidae > Toxostoma > Toxostoma redivivum. Next base: position 146,717 of record VXBI01006779.1, on the reverse strand, counting down.
TTTCAAGCAGTGAGTTCATTTAAGTTCTGTCTGGGAGGCTCTGCTGTTCCCCCTGCTTGGCAGGAATCTCAAGACTAATACCTAAGAGGATTAGGGAGCATCTCTGGATGTTAAACAAGATTCAGGCTAAGCGGTGTGCACCGGTGAGCTTGTGCTCCCAGGGCTGTTTGGGGAAGCTGGTACTTGCTGATGGAGAAAAAATGAGTGGATTTGTGGGGAAATAGCCTTTCCTCAGCTGAATCCTTGGTGTGTGTCTCTCATGCTCCCACCTGGCTCTGTTTCCACCTGCCCATCTCATGTTGTCCTGTGCTCACTGCAGTGCTGAGTGCTGCAGGGGATGCTGATGAACAGCAAGTTTCTTTTTCCATGATGATTTTAGGTCCTCTAATATGCTCCACTGAGCATTATGTTGTCTGGTCGGACATGAATGAGTCGGCATCCAGCCCTACAACACAAGACTGAGCTGGAGAACTTGTCTTAGAAAGCTCAAGCTAAAGTCTGTCCTTGGCTGGTAGAGCACAATGACTTTGTGATGTGTGATTTTTCCCCAGATTTTCCCCATGGTGCAGAGAAGAGGGGTTGGAAGGGAATTGTGTCTCAGGAAAAAGTGAAGTTCTAGGTAGTTTCATGATAACATTCCATCTGGTTTTCCTTTTTGTTTCTACCTTCATATTGATCAAACCATAAAGATGAAAAAGTGTTAAGTGCCTGTAAACCATGGTAGATGTCAACATTATTGAAATACACCTATTCTGAACACAGCATCCTTGAGTTGTGTAACACAGGAGGTTGCATTTTTTGCATTTTAGTTCTTCTATCTTTAGAAGCACCAGAGAATCACGTCTCACATTCTTTATTTGGGTTTTGCTCATTTTGTCTAATTTCTTACATCATAAAGGATTTGCCTGAGTCTGCATCTTCTGCTTGGAAACAAAGAAGGGACAGCTGTAGGAACTAACTGGCAATCCTTGGGAAGAGCTGACCAGCAGCTCATGCAGAAAGAGTGTGCTGAATATAGAACATCCTTTAATGGGTTGTAACAATCCAAATGATGGAAAATAACACCATGCAGGGCTAGGGGCTGGGAAAATGCTGGTGATGTGTCTGGAAACACCCAGCTCCATGGGCAGTGACAGAGATGGAGAGCACAGCGCTGTGCCAGCATGGAAACCTTCCCAGCATAGGCCAAATGTATGGGTAGGAAAAAGATATTAAAGCAAGAATGACATTAGGGAGGGGGAGTTAGGAATTATAGCATAAAAGACCCTTTTGTTTGGTTAATCTGGGCTATGGCAAAAAGCAGTGTCCGGGTTAAATTTGCTCCATACATTGGCACTGCAAGTTTTCAAAGATGGTCTGGGGCAGCTGCAGCCAATTGTATTTGCACAGATAAGCTGGAACAAGTAAATACACTCAGAAAATCTGGCTAGATTTATCTTCAAAGCATTTTCGAGCAGCTAATTGAAAATTATCCAAGCCACCTTCCTGATTTGCTGCATATTATTGCAATAACTTCCCGGTGAATGGAAAGCACTTGGAAAACATACAAAGGGTTTCTGAGTGCTAAGCTCTACTGTTTGGAATTTATGTAATTATAAATATGTCCTTGCTCATGTGATAATTCAAAGCCAGTTTCTGCTGCTCTCTTCCATTCTTCAGACTGCAGTGAGGCGAATCATGTAAAAGCATGTCTGACATGAGAGTGGGTCAGGATATTCCTACTGCCCCCTATTCCTAGGAACTTCCTCCCTCATCCTGTCTGTCCCTGCAGCACTGATGGTGAGCACAGCATTCAGTACACAACATTCAGCTGGCTGCTCTCTGGGTGTGTTTCTCATTCCTCAAACTTCTCCATGTGTGCAGGACCATGCTGTTCCCACAGGAATTGCTTACCAAAGGCTCCATTCTGATCCTGGTGCCAATCCCACAATAGCAGCATCCTCTGCATTGCTGATCCAAAGGGATGCTTTTTAAAAGTGGGCTAAAAATGTCAGGTTTACACTTGGTGTGAGCTGGGTGAAATTCCTCAGCTGCCAGGAAAGCAGTTCAGTGTTACTCAGAGCAACTCATTCATCCCGTTCTTGCTTTTATCTCCCTTGCACTGAACCAGTGCCCTAAGGACAAGCCCTGTTCACAGGACTGGGAGGTGGATTTGTCTCACTTCTGGGAGGCTTCCCCACTCCTAAAGCAGCCTGTGGATTACACTTGACCCATATGGTGTTTATCAGCCATGACAGAAGGAGTGCTGCTAATCCTCTGAAGCCAAACTCTCCAAGGAAAACTCAGTGTGTATTACCAAGAGAAGTTAAATGGACAGACCCGGATGGATTTATCCCTTGCTGCAGAAATATGAGCTTGGTACTTGGATCTGGACTTTCCCAGGTTCTAAGTACTTGATCAGTAAGTTCAGGCTCACTCACACATTGAGGAAAATATAAATAGAGTAGACCTAGAGGAAAATAAAGAAGACCCATCACAGCCACCAAGTATTGCCTGAGGCTGCTCCTCTCCTGTTTGCAGTACACTTCCTGATCATTGTTAATTCCTCACTCCTGTTCATTAGGAAATATTTCCATGTATGCAATAGAATTGAAAAAAAATGCTAAATCTACTCATAAACTGTGCTCAGCTGTGGAAAGCAGAAGTTATGTATAGATGTTATTTGCCACAATAATACCATATAAAAGTCAAAAAACCATAGTGTAGAAGGGAAGATTAACTATTATTGGGCATGTTTCAGCAAATGGGATTATTTTGCATGTCAGTTATGTGTTAATTTGCAACATTAATCTCATTGCAGTCCTTGGCAGAAATACAGAATGTTTTTAATTGGTCCTGTGACTTTTTAAATGATCACCTGATGAAAAGCTTGTAAGTTTTACTATTGATTTAATGCTAAATATTATGGGGGGGGAAGTCTTTGCAGTTTTCATCAAGAAATACAAATCATATGCTTTCATTGCCTTGCTACTTTTGCTGTGTTGACTCGATAATGTTGGCACTCTGGAACCAGCTGTACAGTGGGGAAAAAAAAGTAGAAATCTTGCAGCAAAATGAGGAAATCTATGGCAGAGAGATAATAGCAATGGTACTGATTCAGTGTAAGCAAGAAATCACCCGCTGAGTCATTAAAAACTGAGATGAATGGGAGGCAATAAATGGATGGCTCAGAAGAATATGAATGATTAGGAAGTGCATGAAGTTGCTTGGGTTTTTTCCCCTGAAGATTATATTTTTGTCCTTTAAAGTGGCATATGGCATATGTGGAGGCTGATACCCACAGTGAACGTGTCACAGCCAGTTTATAAATATTTCAAGAGATGCCAAGCAGCTCGGGGGACAGCACAGAGCAGGCGTGGGCTCCCTGCCCATGGCACCTGGGCACCAGTCATTAGCCCAGGCCCTCTGGGATGTGTACAGGAGGGGGTGTAGGGGCTGAGAAGGCTTCTGGGTGGGGGGAAACATCTGCTGCCTGCAGGAAAGGCTGGCTGCTTCCTTGGAGTGTTTCACCGTGTCTGCTGTTAACTCACAGTGGCAGTGGCAGGAGTTGAAGGGGGATGATGTGGTCACCTGTGTCTGGTGGCCTGGACTGCTGCCACCAAGGGAAAAAAACCCTTGATGAAGAGCTGTAATCTCTTTTCTGACTCATGAAATAGCAAAATATCAATATAAATTCATGAGGTATCAAAGGAGAGATCTCAGTGTTTGGAGGAGTTTCCTCCAGGGTGGAGCTGGGCCAGTTTGCTTGCATATCAGGTAATAACAGAGATGTGCTTTTCCTGTCTGCTGAAATCAGTGAGAGCAAAATCAATCCCCGGCCAAGAAGCCTTCTTTACAAGTGCAGTCGAGTGTAACATCAGACATGAGTCTGATACAAGTTAGATAGGAGGAGGGTGCAGCTGCAGTCCTGGCTGCTGTGCAAGGAGGCGTTTGATTTACATGAGTATGAGCCAGTCCGCCCCTAAGAGCCTGATTCAGCGCCTAATAATCACTCCTGACTTTAACAGAGTGCTAAAGCAGGCTTATTTATTGCTTCCAATATTGCATACAAAGATGAGAAACAGATTTAGAGCTGTAAGAGTCATAAGAACACTGGAGAGGCAAAAAAAAAAAAAGTGGAAAAAATAGATCCTTGCACCAAGGCATAATTTTTTTTTGTGCCAGCACACTACAACAGTCTGTCTCTGCAGCAAAATTTCAACCCCTGCAGTCAGTTTTTGCATTTACATTTTACACATCAAAGTTACCTGGCTGTACTCAGCCAGCTAAGGTAGGAGTTACCTGGAGGAGTCCAGCTTGGAGCTGCAAAGCAGTGCCCTCCTGCCCACCAGGCTCACCTGCCCTGCACTGTCTTCACATCTCTGCTGGAATCTGGACCCTGAAGTACAAAATAGTCCATTCACTCTGCTCCCCAGACAGGGTAATTAAGATAAAATTATTTGCAAATGAAAGTTGGACCTCATTTGTTTAACCTACCCACTTTAAGGACCAGAGGTGCTGTAGCATTACTGCATTACTGACATGAATGTTTAAGATTTGGTAGCACATATGGGCTGTCCTCTGCCCTTCTGGAGTGGAAGCAGCATCTTGGTGCTGCTGGTGCAGACAAGCACATCTATTTAGCAAATGTCAATCATGTTTTTACAGGACTACACAGATAAGTATTAAAGTCTTCACCAAAGACTGCAATATTCCCACATTACAGCCATCTGAACATAGTTAATTTTATCAGTGAAAAAAATTGCCCTCTTTCCCTCTTCCATGCTGATGAGGCTGTCATGTCAGGGGGAAAATTTTTGTGGGAACTTCTCCAACAGATATTGGCAAAATTATTGAGAAATAAAGGATGCTCTGAGGATGCTGTCTAATAACACACTTCTTGCCTGGCATTTGTTACATATTTAAAACCAGTATTCGAGAGAGAACCTTGTTATTTTCATCATTTATAGTTCAGCCAAGGTATTTAAGGAAAAATACTCTTGGTTGCTGGCACGGTCAGGTGCTGCAATGCACAGGAATGGGGTGAAAGAAGGCAGTCTGCATCAGTAATCAGGTTAGAGTCAGCTGCCTCTGCCCTCCAGCCTGCTCTGAAATGGCATGTAGTCTAATTAGTTATAGAAAGGATCTTACTGAATAGTTGTAAACAGATCTGAGGGCTTGGAATAAAATCAATCTGACTGTGGAAACTTTTCAGTATAATTATAAACTGTTATTGGCAGAGTGTGAAAGAGAGACCAAAGGACTTCTAGCAGTGGGAAACTTGAAGTTGTGTGGGCTGTTCTCTGCAGGGAGAAGAACGGGGATGGAGGTTGTGGGGGTTTCACCAGGTCTTCATCAGGGGAGGGATAAGGGGCTTCATTCACTGGGAACACTGTCTTAAAGGTGCTTTTCTTTTAAGGCTCTTGAATGTTTTTTTCTTTTCTGTAATGTTAGTGATGCCCTGACACCTGAGGTACCAACACATCCCATGGTGGAAGGCACATGACCAGGTGAATTGCACAGTGAAATGCTTATACTTACTAAAAAAAAAAAAAAATACTTGAGGGGTTTGAGCATGTTTTTACATGAAGGCATTAAAAAAATTCTCTTTGCGCAGATCAGAATGGTCTTGGCTCAGACCTTCACCTTCTCCCTACTGAAGTAAGTGCTGAAAATTGCATCTCCTGGACAGGCTGGTCCTCGCTGCCCCACAAAGCCACCCTGGCCACCATCCCACCTCAGTCTGCCCCTGGGCTCTTCATTCCCGTTCATGGCAATGCCCCAGAACTCCACCAGAGAAAATGGCTTTTGCTTCACTCAGCCCCTCGACTTCTCCTGCGCGTCCCCTCATGCCGGCGAGGCTTTCGGAGCAATGAGTGCCAGGGATGGCTGCAGCACCCCCCTGAGCAATGGCATCACATCCTCGGAAGCTGCCAGCCCCTCTGACTCCTGTGCCCAGCCCCTCTGCACACCCACCCTGGCCGAGGAGGAGACGCCGTTCGAAGAAGGGATTAAATACGTGTCTGCTGAAGGGGAGGACCTGGCCTGCGGCTGGGGAGGCTTCACCCCCGGCTGCTTGCAGCTCTGCAACACATCCAAAGGGGTCTTGTTCTTCCTCTGCGTGGCCTCCTTCCTGCAGGGCATGACCGTGAACGGCTTCATCAACACCGTCATCACCTCCATCGAGCGCCGCTTCGACCTGCGCAGCTACCAGAGCGGGCTGATCGCCAGCTCCTACGACATCGCGGCCTGCGCCTGCCTCACCTTCGTCAGCTACTTCGGGGGCAATGGCCACAAGCCCCGCTGGCTGGGCTGGGGCGTGCTGCTCATGGGCTTGGGCTCCCTGCTCTTCGCCCTGCCCCACTTCACCACAGGGCACTACGAGGCGCGCTTGGCGGCCCAGGTGGGCGTCTGTGGTGGCAACCAGAGCCTGCCCTGCTCCCAGGCTGCCTCCAGCCTCTCTGGGTACAGGTTTGTCTTCATGCTGGGGCAGTTCCTGCACGGCATGGGCGCCACGCCACTCTACACGCTCGGTGTCACCTACCTGGACGAGAACGTCAAGACCAACTACTCCCCTGTGTACATTGGTGAGTGGGGCTGTGTGTGGGCAGGCGTGACAAAACAAAGGCACACTTGCATCCCATAATTAATTTTCAATGTCTTTCCAAGCACTAAAAGCAGGGTTTATCAGTATTAAAATCATGTGACGCCCACAATAACATACTAGGGCATGGTTGCTGATTTCAACCTCTTCTTTCCAACTAGGTTTTCCCTGGGCTGAAGGGGCAGCTCCAGCCTTTGAAAGCAGGGTGATGGGGGGAGAGGTGATGGGAGCACCTCTCCCCACACTGCTCAGCCTTTTGTTCCTGTTGAGGGGCGAGGTGGAAATCAAGGACATGGCAGCTGTTAGGGAGGTTTTGATGATTTACCAGAGGGAAAGCTGTGAGCTCGGTTGGGTGTTTTTCCTCTCACAGGTCGTGCCTTGTAGGTGGGGAGTGCCTCCTGCTCCTGGCATGGGGCCAGTCCATGTGACATTAGCATCAGTGGCAGACAGCCATGAGGCCATACCCCCACCTGTGCAAGGGGCACAGAACCACAGCATGATTTGGGTGCAAAAGGACCTTTAAAGGTCATCTAGTCCAATGAGAAGGGACACCTTCAACTCAATCAGGTAGCTCAGAGCCCCATCCAACCTGACCTTGAATGTTTCAAGGGATAGAACATCCACTGCCTGTTTGGGCAGCCTGTGCCAGTGTTTTATCACCATCATTTGTATCTAACCTAAATCTTTAGACTGTCATCCCTTCAGGCCTCAGCACAGCATGGTCTCTGGGCTGCTCAGCTATTGCTGGTGCAAAGCACAGCCAAGAAAAGAGGCTCAGCTCACTCCTCTGTATCACTGGTCACTCAACAGCTGCCAAACACTTACAGTCCTGTTGGTGAAAGTGCCAAAAGGGTGATCTTTTAGCAATTTCAAAATGTATCAGTCTGGCCATGCTGTATCAGAAGGCTGTGTAGTGTGGGAAGGAGATCACAAGGAGATCATCAGCAAGTTGGTGATGTTTCCGTGTGTCATGGTTTAAACAGCAAACTGAAATAAGTGCCAGTGCTGCTGTGTTTAGTGTAGATATTTTGTGTTGTCAGTGGGGAGAGAATCCTGCTGCCCATTGCTGTGGCAGTGGGATCAGCTGCATCCCTGCTAAATGTGGTTTATTTCTGAACAAATTTTACCTGCCCCATACTATAAAACTTCCCAGGTTGGATGCAAAAGCTTCCCTGGAGCAGAAGCATGAGAAAAAATCCTGTTGGAATGAGCTGGGTTTGTGTCTTGGTGGTTTAGGGGAAAGGGTGTGAGGCAGCCAGAGGCTGAGCATCCTGCATCCAGGAGGGAATTAGGCTGGGGACCCCTGGCTGACACACTGCTGGTTGTCTAACACGACTTGTTTTCTCTTTCAGCTGTTTTCTACACTGCTGCAATCCTTGGGCCTGCAGCGGGTTATCTGGTAGGAGGAATGTTTCTAAATATTTATACTGAAATTGGCAGAGAGTAAGTCGTTAAAAAAAAATCTTGTTCCTTTCCCTTTCTGCTCTGTGTTTCTTTTGGGGTAGAAAAAAAATGATAACAATGATGTGGATCAATGAGCTGGTGGCTGGGTGGAAGTGTGCCTGGGGTGCTGGGTGGTGTGTCTGCAGGCAGGGAGGCTGGAAGGGTGGTTTGCATTAGTGCTGCTGCTGGAGGGAAATTGCTGACAAACCTGTCAGCTTAAATCCTTCCTCACGCTGCACTGCCTGTGCTAATGAGGCTGTGAGCAGCAGGTGAATTTTTTTGAGTGAGTTCCCTGATGAGGTAGTGCTCCCAGCAGTGCTGCTCACCCTCCCAGTCATCCCACCAGGATGCTTAGTCCCTCCTTTATAATATTTGTAATTTATTTTTGTTTCCTTACAGCTCTTTGGTAGGTCGTAGAATCACAGAATGGATTGGGTTGGAAGGGGCCTTAATGATCATCTGGTTCTGCCATAGGCAGGGACACCATTTATTAGACCAGATGAATGGATTCAAGAGGGGAAATGAGTTTCCAGGGGAAGAAATGTTTTTTTTCCGCCAGTTTTCTTGCAAAGGGTGTTTTTGGGGTGGAACAAGGATCTTTGCAGCCCTCAGAGCACAGCTGAAAAGTAGCGAGGTGAATGTGCAAACCTGAGATGAAATGAGGGTGAAATGGGTGTGATTTCCTGGGCTTGTGGTGTGCTCTGGTGAGGCAGTGCTGCGCTGGGGCAGGAGGGATGGTGGGCATGGCATCCCCATCAGATCACTCAGTTTCCTTCACTGTCACCCCCCTGTGACCCCTGGCCCCTGCCAGCCTCAGGGAGAGGCACACAGAGCTGCCCCTCTCTGTCCCCAACCAGCCTCTCTCCCTTGTGTCCCTCTGGCTTCGCTTCTTGCAGGATCGACATTGCCCCCGAGAACACGCTGTGGGTTGGGGCGTGGTGGATTGGATTCCTGGGGGCTGGAGCTGCCTCCCTGCTCATCTCCATCCCCATCCTGGGCTACCCCCAGCGCCTCCCAGGTATGGGCTCCTCCATCAGGAGCTGGGGCTGGGACTGTACCATGCTCCCGCTGGCCCTGGGGCTTCCATCCTTGTGCACGTGTGTAGCTGGGGATGTGGGAGCAAAGCAAGAGCTTCCTGTGTTTACATTGTCATTCCTAAATGGATTTCACCCCTTTGGGTTTCCATCTGCCTCTGTTACTGCTTCTCTTTTGCAGCTGTTGTTGGAGGGAGGATGTCAGGTTGTGTTTCCCCCTGCATATCCACAGGTTCAGTAGCATCCACATCCCGTGTCTGACACCCTCCTTGTTCCCTTTGCCTCCCTTTCCCAGGATCCCAGCGCTACATCGTTATGAGGGTGTCAGAGGCTCATCAGCTAAAGGATGGGAGCCACCAAAAAGCATCGGATCCAGACTTTGGAAAAACAGTGAAAGACCTGCCTCGGTGAGCAAACCACCCCATGCAGAGGTTAGGGAGCCCTTCACAGAGGGGAGAGAGTCATGAGCCCAAGCTGAACTTCCTTTCAGCCCTGCCAGCTCAAAGCAATGGCACTTCCCTGCAGAGGAGGTGTCCAAGTGCCTGGTCCTGTCAAGGTCTGGGAGCTCTTGGCAGAGAGGCTGAACTAGAACTGGGGCTGGGGATCTCCTGGGGGAGCAGGGGACAAGTGGCTGGTCCCATCTGGGTTTTCAGAAGTTTGTGTCCACCTGCAGTCCTGTGCCACACACTGAGTTTCCCTGAGAGTGCCTGGATGCCAAGCTTTAGGGGATGGGAGATGCCCAGGCATTGGCAGCTCCCTCCCTCTCCCCAGCAGCATTATTTCTGCCTGTCTGCTTCTGCCTGGCCTCACCTGGCCCAATTGTGTGTTTCCAACAGCTCCTCCTCCACAGCCCCTCGGGGTTTTATTCCTTTCCTCTCTTTTTACTTGTGCTAGTTCCCTGTTTTGTCATTTTTAATGAGAAACGAGATGAAACAGGCCCTGTGATTCTCACAGCTCCATTCCAAACAAGATATATCACACTGTAACTTTCAGTTCCCTTTCTCTTTTATTCTTAGTTTCCTTCTTTTTTCTTTTGCCTTCACATCTTCCAGCCACCTTTTATGTGATACTATTTCTTATCTCTTCAGCAAGGCAGTGACACAGCAACTTGCTTAATCCTGAGCTGCTGCTCAGCTCTGTGATGGGAACAAAGCAGGGGCCAAAATAAAATGTGATCTTTTAACCACAGATTTTTGTTAAGGATTTTTGCAATATTTTAGATTTTTTTTTTTGTTGTGTTGATTTGTATTGAAATGGAGGGCAGGGGGAGAGGTGCTGCTTTATTTATTGCTTTGGGTTAACTGGCATGGAGGCTCTGGATGGTGCAGAGATACCTGGGTATTGATTCTTTTTGGAGCTTGCAGTCAATAAGGGGATCTTCCTTTTTTTTTCTTTTTTTAATTATTATTTCTCCCAGGACCATTTTTAGGGAGGAGGTTTTATCCACATGTGATGGCTGCTCCCTGCAAAGGCAGACAATGTTGCCAAACCCCAGGCTGCTGCCAAAATTCACCTCTGAGCTTTAGTTGTGGTCTTTGTTGTGCTGGCAGAGGAGGATGGAAGCAGGTGCTCAGAACAGGAATTTTCAGCACCAGTTGAGCTGTGTTGTGTCAACACAACTCACACCCATCTGAAATTTTTGGAGACTTTGTAGGAAGTTTACCAGGGGCTAAGACAGTTTTATGAAGAATATTACATTGAACAGATTTCAATGTTGTTATTAAATGGCATTCTTGACTGGGTGCCATTTTCCGAGGTCATGGCTTGTTCTCCTCACGGAAATTGAATTCAAAACCTGCATTTAAATAACGATAAGGCTGTGACTAAAACCAGCACAAACGGGGCAGCAGAGAAGGATGAAATTCAGTGGTTGATGCTTTTCTTGCTTGTCTGGAACAAAGCCCCCACTGTTTCTGCCGTCTGACAGCAGGAACAGAGACAATCCTCCTCCAGGAGCATCTTTCACACCTCTTTCCTAAATAACAGCTACCCGAAGGTGGGAACTTGTATCAGACAGTTCAGACCAGTCCAGACCTCAGCGTGGTTTGAAAGCAGGAACCCAACAGACTTTTGTGGTCCCTGGTTTTGATTAATAAAAAGGAAGTGCCTTCAAGGCTTTCTGCTCTGGAAACTTGCATTAAAGAGGAGATCCCATCTGTGCAGGCAGCTCTTGGGGACATGTGGACCAGGCTGGAGGGTGAGACCAGGGGACACTCACTGTTCTTTTGTGTTAGTCAGGGATCGTGTGCCACACATCTTCTTACAGTACAGGCAGTAACAGTCTCACAAAGATAAGCAGAAACACTGATGAAATAAAACACTGTTCCATGCCATCAGGTCCTTTCTGAGTGAGGTTAATGAATTGCTGCATTCACAGTGCTGCCTGCGAGCAGGAGCTTACAGGAATGCAGCCCATGCAGCCTAATCCTCTGCCCTGGAGACACTTCTGTCTTAACTCTTGGGTTGAAAAGCCCTGATAAAACAGCATTTTCCTTTCTCTGCTTCCACATGATTGCTGTCATGGAGTAACCTCCCTGTCAGAGCAGAGGGACTCAGAGGCAGGGCATGTAGAGCTGTACCAAGAGGAGGCTTTGTCCCTGCAAGCTGCAGGGTGCAATCACTGCCTGGCCTGGCAAGCCCTGATCTTCAGCACAAGGAGCTGTGGTCAGTATTTCACTGAGCACTCCTGGATTAGGTGCAGGGTGGGACTTCGTCTCATGTCATGGCTTTTCTGCACCTTCCCCACATGGAAAAGGGAGGTTGGTTTTTGTTCCTGTGGGATGCACTCTGTTCCCTTGGTGCTGGTGACAGTGGATGCCATTTTGTGCTGGAAAAGCTCCCATTCACATGCTGTAAAACTGTATAAATATCCATTTATTCGTGACTCATTAGCTTGTGTCTATACTCTGGTACAGTCTGGGAGGTCCTGTGCATTCCAGTGTTTCTCAGAGGGGCAGGCTCTGGTCATGCAGGTGGTCCCAACCTACTCAGAGAACCATTAAGTGAGAGAGTTCCTGTATGTGCCCATATCAGTAAAACCTTGAGGGTCAGCTTTTTTAGGTGCTGGGATTCTTCTCTCTGCAGTGCTGGGCCTCCTGAAATCCCTTTGGCTGCAAGAACTGAGCACTGCCAAGGCTATTCCAACAGTTAGGTGATTTCTGAGTATGTTTAAAGTCCTACTGATGTAATAAAAAGGTTTGTGTTGTCTTTGGTAAGGTTTTATGTGCCAAAGCTCCTCACAACTACATCTTCTGTCTTCAGACAGATTAAATCAAGTGAGTAAATACTTATTCTTAGTGCTGAAAGGAGTTCCTTTGCATTTTCCTACTTGCAAGTCCAGCCTGTAATTTTTGGGCAGAGGGCATAAGGTCACACTAGTGCCAGGGAGCAACTCCTCTCTGTTAAAAGGTGAAGACACTGTCCTTTTTCTGCCTCAGCCACAAGATCTACAAGCATTTTCTCACTAAAATATTGGGCTTTATGCTCCTAAATTAAGCACAGTCAAAAAGGTCTGGAAAATAAAATAGTACATTTAACTAATCCCAAGAGCTAGGCAGTGTAAAGCCCCCTGTAATCAAAGTGCAGGAATGTGTGGCATTTCTGTCTTTCAGCTTCTTTGTTCTTTTGATGCAATGAAATTCTCCACTTCATGTGAGTAAAGTTGCATAAATCTGACTGTGAGCCTCAGCACGTCTCTCCCTTGTACCAAGGCAGGTTTTCTCTGATCTCACATTTCCACCAGAGCAGGTGGTGACTGTGCCATCTTGCTCAGTGAACATCCCATGGCATCTCTCTTGCAGGATTTGTGCCCATCCCAGAAATGGGATAACCAATGGCACTGGTCTGGGCTTGGCCAGGGGGAAGTCATGGGGCAGAATTTGAATCTGGTTACAAAACATCCCCTGCAAAGCAATGTCAGTCCTCTTAGTCCAATATCCGAGATAGTGAGAGATAATTGAGACCATTCCCTGTGCCCGAGGGCTTTTCTGCATCTCAGGGATGGAATTGTTGCTGGATCTGCATTTAAATGACACATGGCAATTTCTCAGGCATATCTGCAGCTTTCTTCTAAATCCCAATGGGTCGAAATAAAATGGAGTTACTCAATTTATACATTAAGCTTCAAGTAAAACTAGGCTTAGATTGTGGCAGAAAGATTGCTTTATGTTTTTCAGGTGTCTTGGAGGTGTTTCCTCCATATAGAAAGGCTTGCTTGGTATTTCCCCTGAGTTACAAAACATCCATGATTATCAGAGGTTGTTGTTCTGAGAGTGTTGGTGCACAAGTAATGTGTGTGTGTGAGGATGTAGCACAGGTTTGCTCCTGGTTGAGTCAGGAGTCCTAGGATATCTGACAACAGGCACTAATAAAACCTTGGCATGGTGGAGATTTGGTGAGGAGTAATGCCCTCTCAGTATTTAAAAAGAGAAAGTATTCAGCCTGACCCTAAATGTTGGAAAATTACTGCTGAAATCATCCATGTAGAAGTCATGGGTGCCCTTAGTGTGAGTTATATCGCACACATACACTCTTTGTGTCACTGGCTAGAAAAGCTCTTTCAAATCCCAATTAGCTCCCTTTTGGTGTTTTTCCTTTCAGAGGGTTGCAGGATGATGGGAAGCTGCCTTGTCTTACATGTGATTCTTTTGACTTAGAGGACCTGAAATCAAAATGTGCCTGAAATCAGTGATTCAGTTCTGATATATTTGTCCTTCCCAGGTCAGTGCTTCTACTTCTGAAGAACCCCACCTTCATCTTCCTCTGCTTAGCAGGAGCCACCGAAGCGACCCTGATTGCTGGAATGTCCACATTTGGACCCAAATTCCTGGAGTCTCAGTTCAGTTTAAGTGCCTCTGAAGCTGCCACCTTTTTTGGTAAGGAAACCATGTTTCTGCAATGTTTTCCCTTTTTGCCAACAAATAGAAGAGCACTTTTAGCTCGTTTAGAATGGAGACAGATGCTTTGCTGTTTAATTATGGACTGGTTATCCTCTTCAGCTGTTAGATAGGATCATTTCCTATCAGCACTCCTACACTCAGTGCATTTCCAGAGCTGCATCTACTGACATCAGGAGGAAATGTGTCACTTCTGTAGCCATCTGTTACCCTCTAGAGGAAGGCCAAATAATTGTAATTCCTCCTAGTGCATCACCAGGAAACACTGGCTAAACATTTCCTCTGTGGATGGATATCAGAGCTGGGGGGGATATTTTGTCAGCTTCCAGAAACTGGGAAAATCCTCATGTAAGAGCCATAACATAGACCAAGGAATGGTGTCCAACAAGTATCAGCACTCATGATGTGCTCCTCAAAGAGTTAGTTTTAAGATCTCTGGGTAGGAAAAGCTGCCTTACCAGGCTCCTGCCACATTACCTGAGCTGGTTATTACCTGAGGGGACCACCCACTACAGCAACATCCACTGAACTCCCACCAAGAAGCCACACAGGAAACAAGGGGTCATTTATATGCAAAATACACTGCAATCAATGTATTTAAACCTGAAAATGCCTTGCTGACATTTCTAAACTCACTTGTGGGTTTTTTCCTCTTCTTTTTCAGGTTATCTGGTCGTGCCAGCTGGAGGGGGAGGCACATTCCTGGGGGGATTCCTCGTGAATAAATTCAAACTGCGCTGTTCAGGAATCATCAAGTTGTGTTTGCTTTGCACAGTGTTCAGTCTGCTGGCCATATTTGTGTTTTTTATCCACTGCCCTAACATGCCCATGGCAGGAGTAACCCAGATGTACGATGGAAGGTAACAACCACCACTCTGTCTGTCTGTCTGTCTGTCTGTCTGTCTGTCCTGAGGGGCTCTGGTCAGAACAGAAGGATAACTCAAACACACAGTGCTGGTGGCAGTCATGTGTGGATGTGTTGGGGGTGAAAGTTGGTGTCTGGTCAGTCCTACAGGCAGATATGGAGAGTGAGACACAGATATTCCAAGTTTTGCAGTGAGATGGAGTTTTTGGAAGAGACTCCCTAGTTAGGAAGGGAGGGAAAATCAGCAACACCAGAGTGGGAGATACTCCACTCTTCAGCTGCCTTTACATCAGCCCCCATCTCTATCCAGTGGGATAAACTGGACCAAAAGTGGGAATCTCCTCTCTGAATGGAAGTGTCACCCTAAGAGCTGGTCTCTTAAACTCCCTTGGTGGCTGTGAGAGAGCTCCAGGGCATGGTTAAAATTTGGTGGGATGAAAGCCTTCCCTAGCCTGGGTTTATGCTCCCTGGGGATCCATCACAACACCCACTGTCCTTTCCCCTCCCCATGTCCTCCTGTAAAGTGCTGCTCATTGACTGCTCCTGTGTTCCCTCAGTGCTTTGCCAGGTGGGCGCCTCAACCTGACAGGAGCCTGCAATGCCCAGTGTGGCTGTTTGCAGGAGACCTACAGCCCTGTCTGTGGCACTGATGACATCATGTACTACTCCCCCTGCCACGCTGGCTGCAAAAGGGTGTCTGAAAACCTCAGGAATGGCAAAAAGGTAGGTCTGAAAGCACTGTGGATGAACAGGGTGGTGGCACATCTCTGGAGTGATTTGGCTGGCTCTGCAAAAGGCTTGAGCTTTGCTACAAATCAGTGTAGAATCAGCCAGGGCAGGGTGGATGCTCTCAGGTACCACGTGAGATGAAGGCAGAAGGTACCCTGAGGTCACCCTGCTTTGCTTCTCTCGTTGTATCCAATCATCTTTGAATCATCATTCTGGGTCAAACTGTGCTGAAATCGATGGAAAATCACCCAGGCAGGCAGGGAGCTTGGTAAGCACCTGATTTCTGTCCTAGTGCTCATTTTGGAATGAACATGATGCACCTCTTTATCTTTCCAGCATGTTGCTCATGGAGTCAGACAAAGGCTTAGGAAAGGTAGCGGTGATACTCAGCTGCCTGGCAGGGTTCATTTCCCTTGCTTGATTGACCTGTTTGGAAACAGAGGTGTGTCAAAAATGCACCTTGATTTCCACTTCCTTCTGGGAGTCTAACCAGCTCTTTCTGCCCTCCCTGAATTTCTTATTTTCAAAGCTTTGACTGTCACCACACTCTCCTCAGCAGAGCCCCCACCAGCCTTTCTTTCCCAGGTCTACCACGAGTGTAGCTGTGTTGACAAAGCCCTCCTGCCTGGCTCTGGCAAAGCAGAGGCAGGGAAATGCACCTCCTCCTGTGTTAAAAAGCCCTTGCTCCTGTGCTTCATGTTCGTGGTCATCCTATTCACCTTCCTGAGCAGCATTCCTGCCCTGACTGCAACTCTGAGGTAAGCACAGGATGGCCTCATCCTCTGCCAGCACTGCAGGAAGCCTCAATATCCTCCTGTCTGCTTTATCCTGCTGGATCAAGCATGGGAAAGGTGTGATGGGAACCATTGAGTTAGTGGCAGCCTGGAGACATCAGGACTAATTCCTGTCCCAGTCTAGCTGGGCAAGGAAATTTCAGCATTGGAAGATTTGTCCTCTGGCATTGGATAGATAAATTTACAGCAGGGGTGGAGGGAATTGCACTGGAGTGACTCTAAATCCCCAGAGGGGATGGAGGTCCCAGGTGAGCTGGACTCAAGGACCTGGAATTGTGAGGCAGGGAGGTGCAGCCTGGCAGCATTTTTTAACAAACTCCTTTTTTTGCCCAGGTGTGTCTCCGACAGACAAAGGTCCTTTGCACTCGGGATCCAGTGGATTGTGGTACGAACACTAGGTATGGAGCAGAGGGAATTTGCACACCAGAATTGTCTGGTGGTTCTGGGAGGAGTGTGCCAAGCTGTCAGCCAACAATAAAACACACTGGGTTGGAAAAGAAGGGAGTAGGACACACACTGCTTTCTTACATTTGCTGTCATCCAGGACAACCTAATTTCCTTTACACATGATTTGCAAACTCAACAGAGGGTTCTGTAACATGTCACAGGTGACAGAGGTTCAGTGTCCTGCCAATGTGCCCTTATTTTAAGAGAAAGGAGCAGAGGCGTTGAAGCTCCTGTGAGTGTTTTTTGGCTCTTGTGCAACATGTAAGTCAGGATGGCCAAAAGACCTGCTGGACTCTCAGATGTTGAAATCCAGCGTATTTTTGATACGTGATGGCTCTGGATGCTGCAGGATGAGTTCTCTCAATCATGGTATCAGCAGAGCCTGGTGCTTTCCTGCAAGGGCTGGTGTGCAGGTGCTGCCCAAACTGAAGGTGTCCTTTCTCTGCCCACAGGAGGCATCCCTGGCCCCATTGCCTTTGGATCCATGATTGACAAATCCTGCCTGCTCTGGCAGGACCAGTGTGGCGAGCAGGGCTCCTGCTACGTTTACCAGAACTCAGCCATGAGCCGATACACCCTCATTGCTGGACTGGTCTATAAGGTGATGCTGCTGCTTAACTCCACTCCCTGATAAAGCAATCAGCTCTTTAGGACACAATGTTTTGCTCTGGGAAAGAATTTTACAAAATTGGGTTACCCTGATCTGGCTCACCCTGAGACAAAATTAAATTTTCACACAAGAGATTTCTCAGGGAAGGCAAAAGCCCTGTTTGCTTCTCATCAGGTAATGGTGCTCCAGGCACCATCATTCTGTTAAATTCCCATTATTTTCTAGGCTTACAGCTTCTATTGCACCATATGAAATACCTCCTTCCAACAGCAACCAAAGTGATTTTTGCTAGAAATATCTAAGTGCAGTGAATTAGTGAGAGTGAGGAATGGCATTGTGGGCAGGCTGTAAATAATCATTCCCCAGTCACTGCTAGAAAATAAGAGAGCTTAGAGCTGTGGGCTTTATTTATTAGCAGAAAACCATCATTTTAACTGCTCCCAAACAAGCACTTGCCCTAGATAGTAGTGTTTAGCAGCTGCTCTGATAAAGTTTTCAAAAGCCTTCCAGCAAAAGGCTGAGGCAGTGTTGGCTCATGCAACACTGTGCTCCAGGTGTTCATGTGGGGCTGAACTTTTCCAAATTCCCATTACTCTGGGGCTAGCTGAATTCAGATTTTTACTCCCCCTCTGGCTCTGTGTGCTGCTCTGCTTCCTAGGCTGGCCAACGTCTCCTCCTCCCCAAAGCTTGGTGAGCAAAACTCACTGCAGAGGTGGGGTGGGCCCCTGGTTTTTGGGGAGAGCAGACAGTAATGGGGTGTCTCCATGGCTGCAGGTGCTCGGGACAACCTTCTTCATAGTGGCCTGTTTACTCTACAAACCCCCCCCTGCAGAGTCAGCCCCAGGCAGCTTGGATGCATCCGAAAATGGCACCAGTGACCTCCAGGAGCACAAGCCTTCACTGCCAGCTGAAGAGGATATATAGTGCTGTCCACATGCAAGTGACTTTCTCAGAAATACCATGAGAGGACATTATGCAGTCTCCCAAGGGGTTTTTAAATCAGCAGTAATATTTTAAATTTTTATTCTTTTTTTAGTTGAAGATAAATAATTTAAGTAACCACTGGTGTGCTTTGCTATTTTCTTAACGGCAGAAGCACATTTAAAGTTGTGCGCTGGTGCCACGTGCAGTTATTTAATTTTATTTAAAGAAAGGGCTACTGTAGCTTTATTCTGTGTCTGTGACAAGCCAGGACCACGTTCTCCACTCATGGAAGTAATCACTGGTAACTCCAATGGAGCATGTGAGGTTTAAACCACCAGAGGATCTGGGCCAGCTGTATTGAATATCTCAATTGTAAAGCCAACTGTAGCAAAACTCCTGTTGGGACTTCCAAGCCTGGGAGGAGCACTGCTGTCCTGCAGTCTGCACTGCCAAGGGGTCAGCTGGCCCTTGAACTGCTGCATGCAGAGCAGACAGCCCTGGCAGTGTGCTCCTCCTTCCCATGACACACAAATCACTCTGCTCAGGAGCAGCTTCTCTCATTATGCAAGTTCCTGTTACTGGTAGAGGAGATTTGGTTAGCAAATCCATCAGTACACTACAGGCAGCCATTCCCAGAGCTGCTGAGCACTGTACACTCACTGCCTCACTCATTGCAGGGTTTACACCGTGATGACACTTCATTTTTTTTATTTGTGTTGTTTAAAAGTGATGCCTTTTGTAATGTACTGTGCAAAACTTGAACTTCTTGCTGTTTGCTGGGAGTGGGAAGATGTGAGATACAGATCTATGCAATGTTTATCTTGAGTTGTTCTGTAAAGACAGAGGTTTGGGTAAACTGAAAAGTTAGAGTGAATTCAGTTTGTCTCTAGACCAGTAGCCTAAGGGATGGGCCTACCTTGTGGAAGGGGGGTGCTGGCTTGTAACTGGCCTTCTTGCAAGGAGAGAGGGCAGCATTCCCAAAATGACCTTTGAATGTGCTCTTGCAATATCGACCAGCACCTTTCTGAGGGGCAGAAGTGGAACTGGGGCATGTGTGAGTCTGGCTTCCCTGTCAGTGCAGACCAGGCCAGGTTAGTGCTTGGTGTGCCAGTGTTTGCACAGCCACATGATCCAGGTGTGTGTATCCCCAGGGGAGGCTGTGGCCAGCCCTGGAATCCTGCATTGTGGAACCACATTCACAGGGGATGGCACTGACATCACTGAGCTGCAGAACTGCTGCTTGCCAGCCCAGATGTTTTTGTATATTTTGTGTATTTATGCTTTCACAGATGGACACAGGATGGGCATTTGGTTTCTTCATTAGCAAAGGACTGACTCAGAGTGTTCCCATTGCAGACAGGGATGGTGGTGCTGGGAGTGTGGTCAATATTCAGGTGAATGGAGGAAAGCAGCTTCTTCCATTCACAGATCCCCTTCCACCAAGGCCACATGGTGACCTCCCTGCTTCCAAAGCCCTTGTTTCCATCCCCTGTTGAGTGCTGGGACAGGCTGTGCATCCTTTGCCCCATCCCTGGAAGTGCTCAGTGCCACGTTGGGTAGGGTTTTGACCAACCTGGTCTAGCTGAAGATATCTCTGCCCACAGCAGGGGATCGAAACAAAATGATCTTTAAGGTCCCTCCCAACCCAAACTATTCTGTAATTCTGTTTTTGTCTCTAGGAGCTGCTGGAAAAACTAAAAGTGATAAGGATGAGATGGATGGTGGCTTTTGGCTGCTTGTGGATGGGCAGCTGGGGCAGCTTTGATGGGGCAAAATGTGCAGGAGAGCCCTGTTTTTCTAGGGAGGCAGGATTAGACCCACTGATACAAGATTTAACCCCAACACTGCCCCAGCACCTTCATCTGGGTTTGGAGCCACCTGCAAACACGACCCTGTCTCCAAGCCTTGCCCTTTCCAGCTTAGACACCTTGGGTACAAGCAGGGATCTTAGATGGGGAAATGCATGAATGTATTTTGGAAGCATATTTTATATATGATGTATTTATGAAAGGTAGAAGTTTTTCTTTATACATATATACCCATATATATATATAGGTATATATATATATATATATATGGATATTGCAATGCAATTTTAGTCTTTATAAAATGAGCTTTATCTGAGTGTGTTGTTTCCAGAGCTAAACAAAAGCTCCAGGGATTCTGGGCATTTATTATATTGCTGTGGGACTGGTAATTCAAGGATTTTAGTAAGCAGCAATATGAAATTCCTGTTCCATAAACAGGCTGTTTAGGTGTACAGGCAACTTAAAATATTTGGAAGTATGTTTCCCAGTCTGATGTGAAGTATTATATTGCTATGAAAGCATAGAAATATATCCACTCTTTCCCAGGTACCTGTGTGTGTGTTTTTCATCAGTTGTCACCCTTTCCCAGCTGCAGTTCTTGGCAGGGGTGAATCTGTGGTGCCATTTGCTGCAAGGTGATCATGGGATCTGCAAGGAGGAAGGTTGGAACTCAGATTTGTGTTTAATTTGTAGTGTTAATAAAGCCCCTCATGGCTACAGGAGCTGCAGGCATCAGGTGACATCAAGGTCCTGTGTGTTGGTGTCTCCTGCTGATTTACCCTCTCCTCCTGAGACAGAGGATTGTTGCTTTTGAGGGCAAAAAGAGATTTATGCTTGTTTGGGGAAGAAGAATCATTTCCCTTCTTCATCCACAGACCGTGTTAAATCCATGGAGTGTCTGCCAGCCCTGCTCTGGATAAATAAAGGTCAGAAGTTCTGTGTCACCTGTGGTTTGCTCAGGGCCATTTGTGCTGTTGGGGACTGCAAACAAACTATGGTTGGTGCTGATTAGAGCAGTGGGGAAATGAAACAAATGAGCACCCAGAGGGAGGGCAGGCAGGAGGAATTGAATGTTATTTATTGTGGGCAACATCCCAGGCAGTTTCTCTGTGCTGAGGAGTTTGTTTGGAAGCTTCCTGGAGGTTTGAAAATGCCAGTAAATAAAAGCTGTGAGTGACACGCAGATGGTTCTGCAGAGCTTCCCACCCTTCTCCTGCTGCCACGGTCTCTCCTACGCCTGGATGTGCAGAAGAGCCTCGATGCCTTCCTGTCCCAGCAGCTGCATCCTTTGGCATCCCCTGCCCCATCCCTGCAGCCCTCCTGTGCCAGAGACAGCAATGGGAGCAAACACCAACAATCCACTTCTCATACTTAGCTTCATGTAACAGGAAGGAAGAAGAAACACCAACCAACCGAGCAGAGCACGATTGGTGTGATGTGATTTCAGCAAAAGGAAGAACGCCCTTTTTCTGGAAGGGTCAGTCCCTGCTCGTGGCCGTGGGTCGGGGTTTTGTGCAGGGCCAGGTGGGACTGGGGAAGGTGCCACTAGATGGCAATGGAGCACGGTGCCATGGCCAGCACCTGCGTGTGCTGCTGGCAGCAGCTGCCTGTGCCTTGTGCAAGGGACAGAAATGGAATCAGGACACTGGATTACAGCTTTGCAACACCAAAACCACAAACAACGTCTTTGAGATCCAAATAAGGTCCAACAAAATTTTAAAATTTTAGATTCTGGTGATACATTATTCTGGGGAAAATACACGATTTGTAAGCAGAAAGCTGTGCAACAGGTGAGGGTTCAAACACAGCAGCTGTATTGTTTCTAAAAAACCTGGTAAATTCTTATTTGAAGTATTCCCTTCCCAAGCAGGGATGGAGGGCTCTGAGCTGTCATTCAAAGGGCAGGTTTTATATTTTGATTTTCTTTCCTCAGATGTTATAACTGGGGTTGCTAATAGCCTGATCCTTTCACCTCGCTCTGAGACAAGCCTGCCTGTGTTCTCCTGAAGTTAAAATGTTTGGTTTGGAGCACAGGAATAATCCCAGGTGCCCTGGCCCAGGTGGAACTCCATGGTAAACCTTATACTGAGCCCAGTGGTCTCTGGGTCAGGGTCATAATTAATAATTTATCTAACTTGTTTTAAAATCAAACAGAAAAAAAGAGGAGTGGTAGGTTAAGGGAAATGTGTGTGTTTTACCAGACAGGGCAACCTCAACCCAGCAAATGTGAGGGTGGCCAGAAGGTGTGAGGGGTGGCTGTGGCCCTGCCATGGGAGCAGAGCTGGGTTTCCATCACACAGTTACAGAGAATGTGAGGAAGCAGAATGTGCTGGCATTTTCTGTGGCCAAAGAATTTTCTCTGAACAGAATAAATGCCAGAATTTTCTTGTCTTCCCTCAAGTTTTCATATTGACCTACAAGCAGCAATTTTAGAAGAGGGAAATGAGACTATTCTGTTCCTTCTAATGAGGTACTCCATGTCTTCTCCAGCCAAGGACCAGCTGTCCAATTTCCTAGAGATGCACAGAAGAATGAATCTCACATTAAATTAGAATATTCTGTGGTGTTACATCTCGCCTGCTTCATTACCAAGTAACACTCTGCCAGATAAGAGCATCCTGAGAAACCTCCTAAAAGTGCATACAAAGGGATGAACCCACCAAAAATTCTCTCCTTCTAGTAAGGGGGAAGCAGAGCTGCTGTAAAATGAATATTGCAGTAGTTCAGTGAAACACTGATGGATGAGTAACTATAGAAACTGTAGCTCCAGACACGAGTGTTCAACATACTAATGTGCCCTGCTTCAAACTAATGTGAAAAATGTGATCTCTTACTATTCTGGCTTTCTTGTTTAAAAATACAAAATCTGTTCCAAGTGGAGCAATGCTCTGAAAGTCAAAAGATGTAGCCTTGCACCTCAGCAGGGGGAAGAATTGAAAATCCTGAGCTACCCAAGCCTCTGTGGCATTGCAGATAAAATCTGCCCTGTAGTTCATAGAATCATGGAACTATGGAATGGTTTGGGTTGGAAGGGACCTCAAAGATCATCTCCTTCCACCCCTGCCAGGGGCAGGGACACCTTCCACTATCCCAGGTGGCTCCAAGCCCCAAGCCTGGCCTTGGACACTTCCAGGGATGGGGCAGCCACAGCTTCTCTGAGCACCCTGTGCCAATTCCAACTGTACACTTTTCACCTAAACAGTAGCAATGAAAGCATTTTTAATAGAAAAAGTAAGGTACTTGTTGTCTCTGCATGCCTTCATTCCTAAGGAGGGATTGGCAGAGAATTTGTCTTGGGAGATGCAGACACTAAGTTTTGGCTTTTTCCTGTGTGGAAGAAAAAAATCAGTAAGGTTGAGCTTGGTGCACCAAAAAAAAAAGGATGGAAGTTTTGCTTTTTTAACATTGAGGGTTGTCCATCTAACTTATCAAAAATTTGCTGCTCCCTATGCTTCTCCTGAGAGACAGCCCAAGCTGCTAAAGAAGCCCAGTCAGGAGCCTTCTGAGGTGTGCTTCATCTTTCTTTAACAATATTTAAAACCTTACTTTCTTTTTTTTTTTTTTCCAATTTCCCTTTTTTAAATGTGATAATTCCCAGCACCCCACCAGCAATCTGGGAAGATCATTTGTGCAATCCTTTTAAGACTTCAGTTGGATCTGAGCTCTAAGAATATTCCCTCATTAAGACACTGCAGTGTCTTTCATTTTCTCTGTGCTGGGAGCTGGGCCCTCAGCAGTGTGTTACCTGCATCTGCACAAATCAGATAACTGATGAAGGCCCAATTTATCAGTGTTTTTCAGGGATATCACACTTTGTAGGTCAGTGGACTTATGAGTGTTCCTGGCACCTTATCTGCTTCTTGTCTTGCTCTAAATCTCCCGATGCTCTTCTCTCGGAGATAAGGCTCCTCTCATTTTTCCATAGCTCTGTTATTTTGCTATCCTGGACATCCCAGTAGCTCCACGTGGAGTGGTTCCTGGGAATGCCCAGTTTTAGATTCTTTGTGAATCCTGTGAGTGCTGGAGAACATCTGCTCCTCCCTGACCCCACCGGGACAACGTGCTCCAGGGATGGGGGGCTGCCCGGAGCGGGCTGGGAGCTGCTAATCCTCTCCTTCAGCCCCAGACATTTAAAAGCTGTGAGGAGAACGAGAAACCTTCCCACTCTGCTGTCCTGCCCGTCCCCACGGTGGGCACAGGGGCTGTGGCACAGGCAGCTGCTCCCGGGGAACATCCCGCATCCCTCAGGAGCATCCCTCATCCCTCCGGAGCATCCCGCATCCCTCAGGAGCATCCCTCATCCCTCAGGAACATCCCACATACCCCCGGAACATCCCACATCCCTCTGAAACATCCCGCATCCCTCCGGAGCATCCCGCATCCCTCCGGAATATCCCACATCCCTCTGAAACATCCCGCATCCCCCCGGAACATCCCACATCCCTCCGGAATATCCCACATCCCTCTGAAACATCCCGCATCCCTCCGGAGCATCCCGCATCCCCCCGGAACATCCCACATCCCTCCGGAATATCCCTCATCCCCCCGGAACATCCCGCAGCCAGATGGGCGCTGCTCCCCGGGAGCACACCCTGGAGAGCTGAGGGGGGAGGGGGGAATAAACGAACTGCCTCTACTCGTGTTCTGCTAATCTAATTAGGCAAAAGAACATCATTAATACCCCGTGTGTCTAATTGATTAACATTCCCGCTAAGCGCAAGGTTGCTCTCATTAGCGGAGATTTTGGAGCCGCGAACGCCTCTTTGCCCGGAGTTGTAAATGTGTTGCGTTATCTCGAAGGCAGCATCTCCTCTCTGCCTCTGTGAAGTACTTTGCATTTTCACAGGGCTATTAGTGATATGGGGAAAGGGAAGAGATGGGAGAAAACCCCCGAGTACAGAACAGCACAGGGTTTTACACAATGAAGGTTTGTTATTTTTTGTGCCTCGTTAACAGTGAAAGGCAGAAAGATTCTTATTTTTTCAGGCCCATAATAATAACATCATTTTTTTCCTGTCCCAAAACATGACAACGAGATTTTACATTCTGCATAGAAAAAAAAAATCAACTAGGGCTTCAGCAAGCTGAAAACCTGAAACTGTACAGCTCGTTTCCATCAGAACAAATCAGACCTCTAAATTTTAATTTTGCAGGTCTTCTTTCTCTTTTTTCTCCCTTTCTTTCTTCCCTTCAGTTTCATAAATATCTGTATATTTGTTTTTGCTTATACCAGGAGTTTTCAGGTCCTAAAAGGATAAATGTGAGATGATTTATGTCTCTTGCCAGACACACACTGACCAGAGGGATTTCCCAGGCTCCAGCAGCTGATCTGGGTGTAGGAACAGAATTAAATTTAGACCATCATAGTATTCCTTTTGTAAGAAACCGAATGCAAATTCTGGTAGTATTCTCCCTTTTGCTTGTCCTACCAGAGGGATAAAAGAAGTTACAAAAATATTAAGAGCTCCAGATTTTCTTAGGGAACTTACCAAGAGGCTGGGTTTCTTTTTCAGGCATCTTTGCCCTGTTCCCCAGAGGCAAAATTGTTTCCAGGTTTTTTCCTTATTTTTACTTACCTGGCCCAATTTTCCCCAGCAGCAGAAATCAGTCCACAAGTTACACATGGTCCATCTGAGCCCATCCAGGGCAAATAAAAAGCCCAGGGTGAGGCCAGGGCTACAAAATCTCCCTAAATGTGGGCCAGCCTCTGCATTCCCTGGCTGTGTTTGGTCTCATTCCCCAGAGTGGTGACAAATCCCCTGTGATTCTGGGTCACACCAGGACAGTGACAAAGGAGCAGCACAGGCTGTGTGTGCTGTGGCTTCTGCTCAAGGACAGCCGCTCTCCAGCTGGGAAAAATGGGTTTATTCTTCAGGAATGCACAATAAAAAAAAATTTAAAAAGCAAAGCAAATTAATGCAACCAATTGAGTTTCATGCTCACTTCCTATAGAGTCATTGTGGAATTTTATTTCTGTTTGTTTCAGGGGATAAAAAGGCACTTCCAAGGAACAAATAATTGTATTTACAGAATTATTTTTGTGTTCGTGGGCTCCTGGGGGGAAGCAGTGGGAATGAACTGGGCACGTTGTGATCTGACTCACAGATAAACTGCTCAATGGACCCACTTCCAGACTGCTGCTGCTAATTTAGGTTGGCATTTGTTCATTATTTTCCTTTCATGTTGCTTGTCTCCTCTCCAATGCCTGCCTGGCATCGCCCACACTTCTCATTTCAGCAGGACAAAGCATCCAAAGGCTCAAGATGTTAAGGGAAGATCCCATCACAAACGCTGGCCAGTGCCAGGAGGCAGCTGCAGATTTTTAGGGTTTATTCTTGTATTTTTCTGGCTTCCCATTTCCAAAGTGACACAGCTCAGGGAAACAGTTTTCCTACCTACTAAGGAGTCCTTTAGTGCAGGAGGAGATGGGACAGAGGGGCAGCAGCTTTGGGAGGTGAATTATTAACCCTCCTCCTCCAAACAGCTGCCCTGGGGGTCTCTCCCACCCACATCCCCTCCTGCACCTCTCCATAGCCACCATGCAAGGAAGTGATCCCACATTTATTAAAATAAACTCCTTTTGTGTCTCTGCAGCTCAGGAAAAAGCACCCATCCTATACCTGGAGTCCAATTCTTTTAAAACACGTATTTTTGCATGTTTTCAGCCTAAAATAGGGATTCTGTGGATTTGGGGGGTTTTACCCACATCTATGCCAGATTAGGTTTTGAAAGAAATAACATTTTAACTTATTCCACCCAGGATCACAGCAAATCCTCTACCTTTTGAGAGCTTTAGTTACCAGATTTCATAGAATTCTTATACAAATCCTGTCAGTAGATTAAAGGCAGATCTGAGCATTTTATATCCTCCAGGGCTGCAGGGCCAGAGCCCCTGGGTCCCCTTGTGGCCCAAAATGGGGACAACCCTCCCCAGGCACACTGCAAAGGCTAAAAGCTCTCACCTTCATCTCCTCAAAATCCCTGTATAGAAGGCAGAGAGGAGTTTTTCATCATCCCCTGGAGTGTCTCAACATCAGCAATAATTGCTGTGACACTCTGATTTTCTGTCTGCTCTATTAAGCCAACCTTGGGGACCACAGTCCCCACGGGGATGTGACCTCCCAAAGGTTTCCTGTGACATCTCCCAGCCCTTCTGGGGATGCCTCGGCTACCATGGGGAGTTCCAAAGCAGCACATGACGTGTGTTCAGGCACCTGAATTCTTCCTCAAATGTCAGCCTCCTTTGGAAGTTTCACACTGCAAAAATTCACCTCGCTTCCCCTCTGGCATTAGGTTACATTGTGGATTGCCAGAGCCGTGAGCAGGAATATGCATACACGGGGCTAGAGGAAGAAAGAAACACTTTAAATGAAAGATCAGGTCATGAATTAAAGATAAAGGAAATGTGATTACTGCAGAAACCAACTGAGAGCAGGCAAATGCTGAGGTGGATTAAGGAGGAGGCGCTCACTGAGCGTTGCCACGTTTGCTTCTGTAATATTCTGTTTATAGAGATAGAACCAAAAACAATATGTAGTCTGAAAAGAGCAACATTTAACCTCCCCCGTGCCAAGTGCTTTGATTTAGGCTTCTCTTGATGTGCCAGATGTAATTAAAACTCCTAAACAGCTGCAGGAATAGTGGAAATCCATCCTTTCCTACCTGCAGCCTGTTGAAGGGTGTCATTGGGAGCAGGTGGTTAAGGAGGCACCAGGGAGAGATCATTCCTGGTAACCTTTTGTGTGACAAGTGTAATGTTTGGGGCTTCCCTTCCCTCTCTCTGCTCCACAGTGTTCCCCACCTCACTGCCTGGAGCTTTTTCCCTTCTCACACACACAGGCAAGAAGTGAAACTGTGCAGCCGTGGAGAAATTCACCCTGTGCAGCCTCCTGACAATACACAGAGCCCAGAGCTGCATCTTCCTGCTGCCCTGCTGCCTAATTAGGTATTACATACCTGGGTAATGACATTAAACCGACCCAGACTGGAAAGTATCTTGGAAAAGACAAAAGAAAAAAAGTTAAATTTTGACTAAATATAACATGAAGACCATGGCAGATTAGCTTAAAATTCTATACCAGACCAAAGTGCTGCTAAACCTTGATAGGTTCAGTTTTGAGATCATGCAAGCTTTGGTGCAAAACACTTAATTTTAGGAGCTTTAGGTCTGAGTTAAAACCCAAGGAAGAGTGGGTCTTGCATCTTCTTGCTCAGCACCTGAGCAATCCAGGTGACTTCAACCCCTGCAGGGTCTTGGTGCTCAGGCCCACCTCTGGCCTGCTCCTAAACTAAAATTTCTGCACAAATCTTCCCAGAACTAAGAAGTTTTACTTGACATTTTAGAAAATCACTCAAGGGAGACAGAGTTAACACAAATCATACTTCCCAGCCAGCAGTACATGTTTGGAAAATAGGCTTCATTTCACTAACTCAGGTTTTTTAAGCACTATTCCTGCTGGAGAAGATGGCAGATAGCAAAAACACATGGTGCAACCAGGAGCTGAGAGAGAAATGTTCTTATCTCATACTTATTCATTTATACCCTTAAGTTCTTATTTATCCCATGTCCACCAGCTGCTTTTCTCCTAATTAATCCCCTTTGGAGGGTAAACCTTCCTCCCACTGCCTTCCCCACACATGGGCTCTTCAGAGGTGCCCTGAACTCTCAGCTGCAATTAGATTGTGGTCCACAAAGGCTAAATAAACAAAGAATCACATATTTGGGGGATCCTGTAGCTGCAGGGAACAGAGGAGACTCCTCGAATCCCATGTGTTTTCTCCTCCTGCTTGGGACAGCATCTTGCCAGGTCTCAATGGCATTTGTCTCACTGCCATCACACCTGGTCCTGAAAAGGTTTTCTGTGTGCTCTCAGCTGCTAATTTGGGTAATAACATCACTGTAATTAGAAGGGAAAAAAAGCCATCGAAAGAGAAGAAGTCCTGGTGTGTGTAGGGAAAACAACGAGGTTTGTTTGAGATTCCTCATTGCTTTCTTGATCTGATCAGTGATTGCAGTAAAGACACACACACATTCATAAATTCGCACAGTCTAGCTTTTTCCACAGCTTACTCTCCACAGACAGAATGTAAAAACCATCACCATTTGATACTATAAAACTACTTGACATTCTTCATCGTGAATATCAGGATTGTTTTCTTGCCACTGCAAATCCCTGCGGATGCGTTATGCCCGGTTATCTCAGCTCAACACATTTCACAGGGGGACATGTTACAAGAGTGGCAAGATTGACAAAAATAAAAATTCACTTGAATGTAGAAGGCAAATCTATTTCTTGTTTGGCAGGCGCTGGCAACTGGTGCTTAAACAGCTCCTCATGCATTTCGGATGCACTCACAGCACTTGGGCAGAGAAATTGCTGCCTCCCAGTCTGGAGGAGAGACAGGCACTTTGCACCACCCATCTGATCGTGGATCATCAGAGCTAAAGCTGCACAAAAGCTGCTGCTTAAGTGCATTTCAGCCTGGGGAAATCAGAGCTGCCTTTGTAACACATTCTAAGTGTATTGTATTGAAGAGAATTGGTTTAAGCATCACCCCTACCCCGGGCAGAGCAGAGCGAGGGGTGGTGGAGTTCCTGCTGCCTCAACAAAGCAAAGCAAATGGACATCTTGCACCACTTCTGGGTGCAAATTCCCACCACTAGGAACGTGGGCTGGGAGAGCTAAAACCCATTGCAGGACTCAAAATATTTCAAAGTATCTTGTCCAGCACTTCATTCTGATGGAGACTTGCCTTCAGCAGAAAATAAAAACCTAACAAGAGCCGGATAAGAAGAAAGAGCTGGTGGGATAGACTGAATGCTTCCAGGGAGGCTGGTGGGATTTTGGGTTTTGTATTCTCCGTGGACACCTCACCAGCCAACTCATCTCCTGAGCTGGCCATGGTGCCAAGAGATGTGGGAGCAAAGATTGGGGTCCCAAATCCCAGTCTGAAGTGGCTGGGAGCCAGCTGTGGGTGGCACTGGGGGGGCAGCTGCAAATACTCACCAGCTGTTGTCCAGATGTGTGGAAAATGGGCAGGAGACCTGGCTGGGTCCCCTGGGTCTGGTGAGCAACAGTCCCAGCACTGAGTGAATCGCAGGAACACAGTGTGCCTCATTAGAAGAGCTCCTCATAAGTTATTCATTGTTATTTAGACTCAATACCAGACAGCAAAATTTAATCAGCCAGTATTGTGAAATAGCAGTGAGGGAAAACTGGCGAGCAGCTCCACATTTCCAGAGGCATTATGAAATGGTCCCTGTGGCTTTAGCTACTCATTTTGCCATGTTTGTTAGCAGTCCTGCTCTTCCTGTGTCATTCCTGCTAAGCACAGGCTGTTGGTTTCACTCCTCTCCATAGCTGGGAAGGGCCCTTGCTCACCTGCTGTGACAAGTCTTCATGAGTGAGACCTTGGGGTTGGTGGCACATGGGCAGGAAAAGAGTAACAGAGAGTTTTTGAAGGATGTACTCACTACACTGTGATCACACTCAAAGCCAGCTCACCTGATTCTTGAACATTTAAATAGAGAATGATTTTCAAAGTGACCTACCTCAAAAACACAATTACATGGATTATAATGCAAGAATACTACCAGTCTTCCCTCCTTTTGATCATGCCAGTTCAAACCAGCAGCAGAAGTTGACTGCCATGATGAAGATTTAGCTTTCCTCTTTTTTCATCTTTTTCTATTCAGGCTTCAAGTCTGCAAACCTGTTCTCGAGGCTTCATTCACTAGACAATAACGTTTTAAGATCCCCATTCACAGCTCCTCAGATTTTTTCCTTTCCCTCAGTGCTGCTGTCCTGGGTGAACCAGGGTGTCCTTTAAAATGAAATGGTTATTAATTACCATCTTTGCAAAGAGATGCTAAATTTCCCAGTTGTGACTTGATGGCTAATTTGGTTTGTGAGAAGAGCAGAAAGGACCACTGGGCACTTCTCATGGAGTTTGAAAGGCAAGCTTTTAATTAAAGTTAGAGGCACCAAAGAGGATTACCCTGTCTGCAGTGCCAGCTCTGAGGGGTGAGCACAGCAGATGAATGGGCAGGGGGATCAGCACAAGATCACTGCTAAGCTGGGGCTCAGAGGGAGGGAGACACACAACCTTCCCCCCAAAGTAATGCTTGGCAGCCACACTTTGCCTGCTGCAATGGTTACTTGAAAAAAAATAGCATAAATTGTAGAATAAACTCAGGTTTTCCCTGGAGCTCACAGGGGTTGCAATTGCTTTGGGAAATATTGCCTTGTGTTCAGCACAAGTGAGGCCCTCAGAACCGTGTTTGAGTTTCCCATGCTGTTAATAACAATGGACGACTTTACTCATACTGCCAGGGCTCAAGGAGGGGGAAAACATTCCAGTAATTGCTATCATCGGCTTGTGGCTATTTACAGCACCTTGAGGGGCAGCATGCCCTGACAGAGAGCTTTGTGATCCTTTATCTGAGTCCTCTCTTCAGTTAAAATTGGAGATACTCCATTCTCATTGCCCTGATGTCCTTGGCAGGCAGCAAGCCATATGCTTTTTTAGTACCTGTTGGTAACAGAATTTCCAAGTACTCCAGAAGTCTGATACTTTTGTGTGCCTTTTTAAAATGGAGGGACACATTAATTAATTAATTCCAGGACCCAGGAGAAGCTCCTTTCTTCCCAGCTACACAGTCTAAGGGCTGGTTCCCAGTATCCATGTCAAACCACGCCGCATCTCTGTGAGACAAGGAAAAGGAGGGTAGCAAATCCCCCCAAGCATGAACGGCTGATGCATTAGCTTATTGCCTCTCCTGCCCTCACTAATGCCATAATCTGATGGAATTAGGAGAGATGGTCCAAAAACCAGGAGAGTGGAATAATTCCCTCCAAAGCCACAGGTACCCGTGGACCGCTACCGCACATCTCCGTCTTTGCTGGACATCTCACGTGAGAAGGGAGGCAGCAGTTATCCCAGCAGATGTGGAGGAGCAGAGCCATATGTTTGAGTGGTTTATGGCTCCCAGGGGGGCTGCTGCAATCACTGTCCTGTGGACAGCAGCCTTGTTGGGAAAGACAATGCAGATGCTGAGGCAGAGCTTGGTGAAACAGGAGATGGTGTCACAGATGTGGGAAAGGGGTGTTTGAGGGCTCTGGGAGTGCCTGCAAGAGGTGACAGGGTTTTCTCACCGTCTTGGCCCATCTTCCCTTCTCCCATCAGCACTTGGAGGGGCTCCATCCTGCAGCTTCATCTGCTTGGCTTCCTTCAGCACTGCTTGTTCACAGCCAGCCTTCTGCTCTGCTTGCTGCTAATGAAGTAATCCAGCGTCTCTGCCAGCCACCTGGTGCCTTTGTTAAACGGGGAGGGAGCAGCAAACTGCTCTCAGCTCATCTCTAAGCTGACAACTTTCCTCATGTGTAGAGTCATAAATATGTAAGAAATTCAGCGACCACATCAAATGCTTGATCCTCGCTTAAACCTGACTGTCAGAGAAAGACAAGTCTGCTCAGAAAGCCTCTCCTGGACTTTGACTGTTGTGCAGTGCCTGCTCTCTCCCCTGATCTTTACTGTGTCCCCACCTGAGTTCTCTCTAAATGAATAAATTCATACCTGTTAGTGCAAATTGGGTAGGGAATCTTGTACCAAGTGGAGGATTTTGTGAATTTTCAATCAAGTGGAAGAACAATGAAAAGTCCCAAGGCATGCAGAGTTTCAAGCAGGAGGTGATGGAAAGCAGGTGTGACAGGCTCTGCTGGTGGCTGGATTTGGCTTGGCACAGGGATTCCATGATGGGCCAAGTGCAATGCAATGGCTTGTTGGGGAAATAAGTGATGGAGAACAGAGCTGAATCACTTCATCCATCAGGATTCAGAGGAAATTTTATGTACTATGAGTGTCATGCGTGCTCATGTTGATTTCCCACATATCTTGTGTTATTCATGGCTTGAAGCTATGATTATTTAGCTGAGGAAAAGACTCTGGATGGATCCTGATCTTTCTCCCAACCTGCAGATAATGGTGCTCCTCCATTGTCTCCACCTGATAAAGGAGACCTGAATGTGAACAGTGCATTTTGCATGATGGAACAACATAAACTTATGGAGCCTGTCAAAGGTCACATAATGACGGAATTGGGAAATTATAAAGTTACTGGAAAAACTCTTAAAAGATTATCCCAAGCCACGACAGCACTGACTGTGTTTGGTGATTCATTGACTTTGGGGGAAAAGATTTTGCCTGAAAACCTGCAACACCTCTTGAACCAGAAAGGCTTTCATTAAAGTACAAAGGACTTCCAGCATTATCAGAGCTTTCCTTTTTCTTCTTTCAGGAGCTTCTTCAGAGTCTAAGATGGTATTTGTGGGTCTAGCTGGAATTTGGAAATTTATAAAGAAAGATGAAAAAAACAAAAGGAAATGAGTAATTAACTGCATTATACACCCAGGCTAGCCCTTTGTACCAGAAGTGTAAGGAAAGTGGGTGAGTGTGGATTAATTAGACTTGATCTTCTGGTTTCCAAAGAAATAGAAATTTGCCATGCCATGCCATGCCATGAATTTGCCACTCTTTTTTTTCCTTAGTTTTTATTTTCATTTGCCTGTAATAGAGTTTTAAATACTGATTCCAAATGTAATAGGCTTCCAAAGCAGCATTAGTGCTGAGTCTAAACCAAACATTATCTGATTAAATCTTGACCCAGATGAGTTTTTCTACTTTCTAAATACATATTTACCATATGTTACCTCATATGTTGCTTTTGTTTTTTGCTGAATCTTGGGTCCAAATGCTGTAATAATCATATGTTCTGTTTAGTGGCAAGTCAAACAAAGTTCCAAGTTTGCAACCATGTTTGCAAGTCTGAAAATTAAAGAGCATCAGCATCCATGGAATCAACACCCTGGTCAATCCTGATATTGTCACTTCTTCCCAGCTCTAGAATCAGTGGCCAAAGCCCCAGTGGAGGTGGATTTTTCCCTGTGATGAGGTTGCCCAACCACACAGAACCTTGCAGCCTCCTCAGGACCCCTTTAATGCTGCAAAATCCTGTATTGGTTAAATTTATCCAATTTTCAAATGGGAGTCCATGGCTCCAAGCTGTCCTGGCTGCCTCAGGGAGGAGGTGATGCCTGCCTGCCCTGGGTATCTCCCCTGTGAGGTTTCATCTCTTTCAGCCACAGGACAAAGCTGAGCAGCTCTGGGGGCTGCAGTCCATGATCACCCAACACTCTCCAGCTGGGCAGGCTCAACATCACAAATCTTTCAGCAGCTGCTGAGCCCCAGGCCCAGGTCACATTTGAACTGTCAAATGACTCAACACAGAAATGTGTCAGGTTGGAGTGAGGGCTTTGGCTGGAGCTGGCTGCTCCCTGACTCCTCTTCTCCAGCATCCTGCAAGGAAAATGTGTTTTGTCTGCTGGGGAGGGCTGTGTTCTCCCACCTGTGCTTCAGCACAGGTTATAATCCCCTGCACACTCCCATGAAGATTCTCCTTTTGTCCAAATTTCCGGAGTAATCATGAAGAGGCTGTATGGATCCCATTTCTAGTCTGCTGCTTAAAAATATCTTGTTTTTTGGGCTGGGCAGAAGGCTTACCAAGCTGCATATTTATACAGAGTATTCAGACTTCTTCATTGACTTGAATCAAATTTGACAGTGTCTACAAAACCTTTGAGTATCTAGAAAATCTAAATCTTTTTTAATGTGTTTAAGTATTTGCACTGTTGAAATGAAAGTGAACATAAATGCTGGTTTAATATTTATCCCCGTTTGTTCATGGATTTTATTTTCAGGGCTCTGTGACAGTAACATAAATGTAAGTTATTGCTGATACATATTCACTCTTTCATTCCTTTCTCCCAAACCTCTTTATACTTGTGCTACTTATTCTTGCTTGAGCTCTCCCTTTTTTTACCTGTTTCCTAGCAAATTATAGTTAGAGGTGAAGCATTTTCTAGTTCAAGCCAATTTCTAGAATTATTCAAGCATTTAATTTAAGGAAAAGCATACAATTATAGCAAAGTACTTTAGAAAATTTTAATCCTTAACTAAGAAGCTGCCTTGGAGTTTCTGGGACTCACATCCCCTCATCACAGGCTGAACTGGGAGCCCACAACAAAACCCACGGGCCAATATTCTGCAGCTTCAGCCCTGTGGTTGTGCTGTAGCAGACTCAACATTGATTTTGGCTGCTGCAAAGGTGGTCCCATTAAACACACCTACGGGAAAGCCTCCCAAGGGAGTGGGTTTCTGCCTAAATAGCAGAAGTTGCTGTGTTTAATTTAAACATTTAACATTGAACATCCTCTCACTCCATGCTCAGAATTGATTATAAACCTCAGGATTTATGTCTTCTTCCTGTGAAGGAAAATCCTCAGTGGGCAGAAGTGGGGAAGGGAAGAAAAGGCTGCTGCTCCTCTTGTGGGCTCAAATCCACACATGCTGGACAAATGCCATTATGTAAAATATTTACACATATTCTGCATTCATAATGATCTGCCTTACTGCACTGCAGGTGCTCAGCCTGGCTCCAGGAGTAGCAGCTCTGAGCAGGTTTCCTGCAGGTTTATTGCAACCTGCACCTCTTACCTTCTATCTTAATTTATCAAAACAAAAGCATTTTTCTGGATATCATCAAGCAAATTTAATTTCATTCATCTGTTCCAGGTTAGAAATTACACTCATGAATGGGGTTTGCTGTTGGACTAATGGAAAAACCCCTTAATGTCATTAAGCCATTTGGGACCAAACCTCACTGTCATGACACCCCGGAGGACAAATCCAAGGGCTGCAGGTACCAGGGAGTTTCAAGGCAAGTTTGTTTGAAATTTTTGCTCAGTGACAAAGCCATGCATGAGGATTTGCTGCTATTTTATAGGTTGGCAAAAAGATCCACATAAACACAAGCTGTAATAATTAGCCAGAGACAGTAAGACACAAATGCACTGCGTTAGAGGGAGGGAGTGGATTTTGGCCCTGTGGTTTCTCCACTCCTTTTCATTTAGATGGTGGCATAGAATCATGGAATCATTAAGGTTGGTAAACACCTCCAGGATTGCCAAGACCAATCTTAATAGAAATATGAAAACACATTGGTGGTGGTATCTGAACCCAGCCTGTTACTTAGCTCCCAGTCAGTTGGGACGTGGCAAAAATCAGAAACTCCTGAATTCTGGCACAGATCTGAGCAGTCAGGAGGGCAGGATGGGGCTCAGATGTGGAGCTCTGCCACTGATTCCAGATTCTGGGCAGCACAGGAGCTCACTGAGGCTGTGTCTCCATCCCCTCTCCACAAACTGGCAACATTCAAATCTAATTTGCCTTATAATGATTCTCATCCCATGTTTTTTCAGAAACAACATCGAAATGTGTGATTTCATGAAGAGAAAATCAAAGATGCTCATAGGGTGCTCCTGTTATTATCGGCACATTTTGGGCTCTGTCTGTGTGATCAAATAAAGCAATTAGAGTGATGATGATTATTGTTGTCACTTGCAGTTCCTCTCCTGCCCATGATCAATACCAGTGTTCCTGCTCAGCCCAGGCCAGCCCATCCCTGGGACAGCAGGACAAGGTGCTGGTCTGGATCTGCCCTGCCTCCTCCTCCTCATGATACACAGCACAGGAGAGACCCTGCAGATTGCTGTGCTTTGATTTTGCATTGCTGTGCATTGATTTTAGCAGAGAATGGGGAACAGGAGTGCTGTATGCACCAGACACTGGAGGGAAGCCAGTTTTCATTTTGGAGAGATTGCCCTTGTGATCCAGCTGGAGGTGGCTAAAACAAGGACACTTCTGCTCGTGGGGACAACTTCACAAACCAGAACCATGAATTCAGACCCCCCTGCACGTCCTGGACAGTGAATTCCATGAACTCAGGGTAACATTGATTTGTTTCCATCTTTACCAGCTCCCTGGAGCCAGCAGGACCATTCCCTGTGGCTCTCTGGGGTGTGAGCAGTTGAAGCCCCATCTCTGAGGATACCTGGCTGGAAGGGTCACCTCCACCAGCAGCTGCTGTTTGCCATGGAGCTGAGCAGAGCAGCTCCCTACCAGGCAGGAGAGGAAGAAAAGGATTGCCTCCATGAAATAACTGTCTCCTGGAGGAGTTATAATAGCAGGCTATCACCTGGTGAGGCTGGTGGGAAGGTGGGCAGAGCCCTGTCAGTGAAGAGTGATTCACTGGATAACTGTTTTACTGGAGAACTCACAGCACTAATCACAACTTCTCAGTTGCTACTGGCTGAGAAGAGTTAAATGTAGAGTAAAAATAGCTTCCTGTCTTCTGAGTCCTCCATGAGCATGGCACTTACGAGGAAGTCTGCAATTAGGCAGAATGAGAATCTATAGAGAAATGGATTCAACTTACCACCTTGATTTTTAGCACCTGAAGAAGAAATTCAGCCTGTCAGGAGCTGAACATGAGACTATTGCATCTCTCCTGGATTAGGAACATCACGTTCTCCAGATCCTCTGTGATTAGGTTCAAAAGTCAAACAGGATCAGGAGTTATTCCTCCAGCAAAAGAATCCACTTGGGCTCCCTGTCTCCAGCTCTCTTCTCCCTTTCTCTGAGGCTCGAGCCAGCCAAAGGGCTGTGAGCTGCCCTGGCTCCAGCAGTGATGTGCTGGATGCCCTGGGGCAGTTCCCATCCTGGGCTGCAGGAGGGAAGGGACAGATGTGACAAGACCCTGCAGTTGGGTTTGCTGCGGGTTGGTTGGTTGGTGAGGGTGAGATTGTCACATTTTCTGTCTCTATTTGCTGTCAAAATCTGCTCTAAACCGATTTTGCTTAAATTTGCAAAATTGCTTCTTCACATCATCCCTTTTACATCTTGAAGCAAGTGTGCATTTGATCAAAATCTTTCTTTTTATACTTCAAGCTCAGCCTGTGACATGTCACGCAGCTAATTCAATACCTACACATGCCCTTTTATTCCAATAAAAGATGAACAGATAAAGTGATCTTCTCATATTGCAACACAAGATGGATTTTATTCCTTGCAAGTTTGCCCTTTTTCAAGCATATCTCAGATCTCTTTATATGGCAGACTATCAATTTCTCCTTCTAGCTGGCATATTAAGCTCATAATAAAATGTGTTTGCATACTTATCAAGGGAAGCAGAGCGTCTCATAGAGGACAGGAATATATTTCTGAGCCCCTTGGAGTGGCTCTGGGAAGTGAAGATCTCCATTAAGGTACAGATACAAGCAGGTGGGAACTACACATCTTCCTAATGCATCCAAAGCTCAGTCCTCACAAAGATGAATTTAGGATTTGTTGCTTGCTCAGCTCGTTAGCCAGTGGTCTCAGAGGCTCATCAGTGCTGTTAATTTGTTATTCTCCCAGTAATGACCCACTGAGGTGTCTCAGGTGCCTCTCTTTCTCCAGGGAGACTCAAATGAGACACCCCTCAAGACAAGCTTGTTTGAGGACAACAGGTGAAGAACCCCCAAAAGTGTTTAGAAATAACTCCTGGCATTTATGCTCAAAATCCCACTTTTTTTTTTTTTTTT